>PVKU01005564.1:36657-120903 GCA_004027475.1 Anoura caudifer | reverse complement strand
AGTTTTTGTCCATGTGTCTTTTATACTTGTTGCTCTAAACCCTTCCCCTTTTCCCCTGAAATTCCCTCCCCTCCCCCCTCTGGTGACTGTCATCCTGTTTTCAACTTCAGTGTCTTTGATTATATTATGCTTGTTTGTTTGTTTTGTTGGTTAGGTTCCTGTTAAAGGTGAGATCATATGGTATTTGTCTTTATGCAGGTCATTCTTGATTTGACTTTCTATTGTGTTTTTAAAAGATTTACTATTTTCAAACCACATGTACTTTTTACAAATATTTAATTTATTTATTTTTAGAGAGAAGGGAAGGGAATGAGAAAGAAAGGGACCGAAACATCACTGTGTAGTTGCCTCTTGTGCACCCCCTACTGGGGACCTGGCCCACAACCCAGGCGTATACACTGAGTGGGATCAAACCAGCAACCCTTTGGTTCTCAGGCTGGCTCTCAATCCACTGAGCCACACTATCCAGGGTTTTTTTTTTTTTTATTGACTCTCTTCAAGTGTTGCTCAATGTCATGAATACTTCACATTTCTTGTTTGTTTGACATTGGGGCAGCATCCTACTGTTCCCATTATCCCCTCCTTAAAGAATGGTTTCTGTGAATCCACATTCTTTATATTTTTCTCCCATGTTTCTGTTAAGACCCTTCCTGTCTTTATCTGTCTCTGTCTCTCTCATTCCCTCCCTCTCCCTTTCTCTCCATTTCCCCCCCTCCCACCTCCACATGGAAAATTTCAAATGTGCACAAAAATAGAATAACATAGTTCCTCCCTGGTGGTTATGCCACCAACTCAACATATAGTTAGATTCATTTGCTTTGTTTTGTTTTTGATTTTTATAGGTTATTTTTTAAAGTTTAATTTTGTTTTATAACTACATAAAATATTTCTGTAGTTCCAATATAAAGTCTATACAACAAAGCTTATTCAAAGAAGTGTAGCTTCTATTCATGTCCTCATCACCATGTTCCCTCTTTCTCTGTACAGGTAACGATTTAACTTTTAGTTTTTGGTTCATTATTCCACTTAAAATTATATTATGTATGCCCTGGATGATGTTGCTCAGTGGAATGAGTCCTGGCCTGTAAACCAAAAGGTCACTGATTTAATTCACAGTTGGGGTACATGCCTGGGTTATGGGCCAGGTCCCCAGTTGGGGGTACATGAGAGGCAACCACACATTGATATTTCTCTCCTTCTTTTTCTCCCTCCCTACCCCCTCTCTGAAAATAAATAAATAAAATCTTAAAAAGTAAAATAACATAAAAATACATTATGTGTTAAGATTTTACTCACATCTTTACACTTGTATTTATTTCTCTTTCCCTGAATTCCTCTATACACAATACTGAAATCAAGTCATAATGAATTATTTGGAGTGGCTCTATGTGTGTGTATGTGTATACCTCCCTTGTCTAATTTCTTGCCTTTAACCCATCATTACTCCTGCTTTACATTGGATTCCCTGCCTTCCATACTGTAGTTCAACCATATTGAATTATTTGAAGGAATTCAATACACTATACTTCCTGTGGCCTCTGAGCCTTCTTAAATGCTGTTCTTTCACATAAAATCCTGATTGGAAGGAGTTCAAAGGAGAATAAAAGGAAAGGCTACAGGGAAAAGACTTTGTCATACATTGCTAATGTGATGCATGTAGTACACCCACTACAAAATTTCCTACCAAATTTCTACTCTCTATTCATCAGTTCCACATGCCACATGTACAGAATTTATATATGTATGTATGTATGTATGTATGTATCTCTATCTTTAATTCTATGTTTAACATCCACAAAATATAATAGGATGCAGCTGAAAAAAATACTGAGGATGATCTTTATGCAGTAATATTGGAAGATCTCTAGGATATGTTGCGTGGAAGGGGCAGAGAGAGTTAATAAAACCTACTTATGAAAGAAGTAAGAAGAATTGGAATTGCAAGGAGAGGAATTAGAGAGAGTACTGGCTGCTGCTTTGAGAAATTTTGCTGCAAAACAAATGTGAAACTGTTTTCACAAAAGGAAAGTTGAGCCCTGACCAGCATGGCTCAGTAGATTGAGTTTCATTTTACAAAGTGAAAGGTCACTGGTTCAATTCCTGGTCATGGCACATGACTGGATTGTGGGTCAGGTCCCTGTTTGGGAGTGTGCAGGAGGCAACCAATCAAAGTTTCTCTGACTCATCAATGTTTCTCTCACTCTCTTTCTCCCTCCCTTCCCTTCTCTCTAAAAATAAATAAATAAAATCTTTTTTAAAAAAGAAAGTTAAAATTCTTATTTTCATCAAATTCAATATTTAATTTCTATAATGCTTGGCATCTTGTTTTACTTAATATATTTTCATAATTATATAGTATAAATAAAATATGTTTTTTAACAACTCCCTTTTTGACAGATGCCCATGATGCCCTCTACTTTACCCCACTGTACTATGCAAATATCACTTCCTGTGTGTGCCTTAGCATGAAAAAGTTGGAAAACACTGAGTTACAGAGTGGTGTTCAAGCAGCACCATTCATATATGAGTAATGTAATTCACTGTAGGGTCTTTGGAAGGTCATTTGGCACATTCCAAGTGTCAGGGGTCATTTGCATAATGATCCCTGGACTTTTTAGAAAGAACCGTAGACAGGACTTGCAGACCAAAGTTAGGTCTCAGAGTTATTCTGATCCTCAAGGCAAATAAAGGAGGTGAGAGTAGCACAATCTCTAGAATATTGTGCCCCAAGAAGACAGTACTAGCCATTATAATTTAGGAGTTGTTGGCAGACTCAAAGGTTTTGAGATCTTATAAAAGAATCTTATATAAGGATCTTATATAAATAGGTACATTTCAACATTTTTCTATGATAATATATTATTTCAGTCAAATTCATAGTTTTTTCTAATTGAGGTTAGGAATGTCCCAGCTTAATGAGATTTGGTCCCACTCTATGAATGAAAGATTTGAGGGGGTGAGCTTAAAAACAGATCTGTGAATGGGGATCTAGGAGCAATGAAGCAAACATCCCAATTTATGTTTTAATACTGAAAACATGGAACATAAATCATTAATCTTTGGCCTTTGAACTAAAGTAACACCAGCAAACAATATACAGGGCATGTTTCTAGGATGAATTGATGGTACAATATATTATAAGAAAGTGAATTACCTGTTTGGAAGTGCATATACAAGTAGAAGTAGCCAATAGTCCTTGTGACTACTGAACTTCTGGCATTGTAGGGCACAATTTTTGTTTGTTTTGTTCACTGATATATTTCATGTATTAGAACAGCTCTGGACACAGAGTAGGTACTCAATGCATATTTACAAAAGGAAAGAAGGAATAAAGAAAGACTTTATGCTTGAGGAGCTACTTGTAATTCCTGATTAAAACTTTTTAAAAGGTCATCTCTTAAAATTCTGGGCAGTCATCATTGACGAAAAAGTTTCTAAAAAATATAAAATCATTGTTTACAATTCAAAATGTAAGATATTTGAAACTATATAAAGAATCCAATGGCTCTTTTATTTCATTGGCAAATGTCATTTGAAATCTTATCATAATATGTGCATTTTTGTATCCAACTGAATATTTTCATATGAAGTTGATAAAAGAATATGCAGAATATGTTAGAATGATCTTAGAACAATGCATTTTTGAAGCAAACAACATGCAGCTACCTTGTACACCACTAAAAGGCCATGCTAGCTACAAATAGACAGAAATGTTCAATATATGTGAGGTCAGAGATTGGGGACAATGCTTGGAGATGTGCCAGCCAGGAGACTCTACCTGGATGCTGCTCTTCTCTCAGCCACTGCCACTCTAAGTGCAGGGATAGGGGTGGTAATCCATGTCATAACATACTGTGTCTGAACCTGCAGACCAGTTGGAAAAAAGACCTATGAGAAATGCTACTTGGGCTTTGATGAAAATTAGGCCCATGACACTTGCTACAGGTATAATGCATATAGATACAAATTAGCACTTAAAATAGAGTGCTGAAAGTCATTAACATTTAAACATTGTAGAGTGGCACTGTTCAGAAGAAATATAACATGAACCACATATATTTTATTTAGTTATTTTTAAAGATTTTATTTATTTATTTAATTTAGAGAGATGGGGAAGGGAAGTAGAAAGAGAGGCAGAGAAACACTGAAGTCCAAGTACAACAAGCAAGCCCACACAAGGGCAGCCCTAGAAGAAGGGCAACCCTAGAGCATCTAGACAAGGAGATTAAAGTGATAAAACCACTGAGTCCCACAGAACCCGCACCACAGAAGTAAATGACAGAAACAGCTCACAAAGCAAATCATCTGAAATCACAGAAACAAAGAGAGTCAACTGAAATGGGGAAACAAAGAAAGAATGCCATCTCAAAAGAAATGGAAGAATCCCAGCAAATGAATTGGATGAAATGGAGGTAAGCGAACACTCAGACATAGAATTCAAAAGAATGGTTATAAGGGTGCCCAAGGAATTCAAGGACAACTACAAGGAACTGACTGGGAACTACAACAGCATGAAAAAGGAAACAAAACTATAAACAAGAACCAGGAAGAAATGAAGAATACAATATCTGAAATAAAAAAAATACACTAGAAGGAATTACAAACAGGCTGAATGAAGCAGAGGACTGAATTAGTGAGTTGGAAGACAAAGTAGAAAGAAACACACAAGTAAAGGAGCAGCAAGAAAAAAGACTAAAAATATGAAGATAGCTTAAGGGAACTGCAAGATAACATGAAACACAACAATCATCATAAGAATGCCAGAAGGAGAAGAAAAGGAACAAGGGATAGAAACTCTGTTTGAAAAAAAGTGACAGAAGACTTTGCTAACCTGGAGATGGTGAAAGCTACACAACTACAGGAAGCACAGAGGGTCCCAATCAAGATGAATCTAAAGAGGCCCACTCCAAAACAAATCATAATTTAAATGACAAGTTTTAAAGACAGAGAAAGAATCGTAAAGGAAGCAAGGGAGAAATAGGAAGTAATGTACAAGGGCGATCTGATAAGTCTAGCAGCTGATTTATCAACAGAAACACTATAAGCCAAAAGGGGACAGCAACAAATATTCCAAGTAATGAAAAACAAATGTCTGCAACCAAGACTGCTCTACCCAGCAAGGCTCTTAATTAAAATGGAAGGCCATATAAGGAGCTTCCCAGACAAAACAAGCCTAAAAAATGTACACCGCCCCCAAATCGGCATTGCAAGATATGCTAAACAGACCGCTTTACAAATATAAAGGAAAAGAATGAGAAATAGAGGAACACAGGTACAAAGGGGAAAAATGGCAATGAATAAGTGCCTATTAATAATAACCTTAAATGTAAATAGATCAAATGCTCTAATCAAAAGACACAGAATAGCTCAATGGATGAGAAAACACAACCTGCACATATGCTGCCTACAAGAGACCCACCTCAACAAAAGTCCTACACAGACTGAAAGTGAAGGGCTGGAAACAAATATTCCTACCAAATGAAAAGGAAAAAATGCCAGAGTAGCAATACTTACATCATACAAAATAGACTTCAAAACAAAGTCTGTAAAAAGAGACACAGAAGAATAGTTCATAATACTCAAGGGAGGAATCCATCAAGAAGACATAAATACAGCAAACATATATGCATCCAATGTAGGAACACCCAAATATATAAGGAAAATCTTAGAGGACTTCAAAAAAAGAGATAGATAGGAGCACACTTATAGTAGGGTATTTCAACACCCTACTGTGAACAATGCATAGATCTTCTAAACAAAATATCAACAAGGATATTATGGAACTGAATGACTTAATAGATCAAATGGACTTAACTGATATGTAAATATATATACACACATATATAGTATATATAAAATATATATTATATATGTATATATGATATATATCAAATGGACTTAACTGATATATATCAGTTAAGTAATCATATATATATATATAAAATATTTCATTGATATGGACACCGGCTTGTGGGGTCTCTGTGTTGTGGTTGTGATGAACAAATTCACATGGACTACAGAAGTCCTGTGGAAAAAAAAAAAGGATGGCATGCATGGCCACTGTCTAAGTGAGAGAGAGGGCCCTGGCCCCTTCCTAGACAGGCTTTTATTGCTTTTCTGGGTACATTACATTGTGGATGGTCCTCATTTACTATGCACAGGTTTGCTGTAGGTGATTACCTTTTACAGATAACAAAGGAAAGAATGTTGCTAATTATTTCAAAGAGAAGGATGTTGCAGATCAAGGGGAAAAGTGGTTGAACTGGTTACACTCCAAACTTGGGAGATTTAGCACAGATTTTAGGAAGTTACTTTCAAGATATGCAGTAAACATTTACTGCCTTAATTTAGGGTGAGGGAGTTTTAGCAAAAAGCAAGTCTCATAGCAGCATAGGTACAATACAGGCCTGATTTCCTATGGAAAAATGATCCGTTGGCTTAGGTCCTATGTGCCAACTCATTCCCCACTAGTTTTCTGAGTCAGGGGCTGGGCTATATTCCCCATGTCACATGGAGTGGTTCCCTATATTTCATATTATATATATATATATATATATATATATATATATATATATATATATATATATATATAAAATCTTATGTATGTAAGCTTTCATATATACATAATATTTCATGTATATAATCTTTCATACACACACACACATGATCTTTCATCCCAAAGAAGCAAAATAGTCTTTTCAAATGCACATGGAAAAATTTCAAAGATAGACCACATGTTAGAATACAGAGCAAGCTTCAACAAAGTCAGGAAAATTGAAATCATATCAAACATTTTCTCAGACCATAAAGGCCTGAATCTAGAAACCAACCTCAAGGGAAAAACTCAAAACCATTCAAATTCATAGGTTGAATAGCATGCTACTAAACAATGAATGGGTTAACAATGCTATCAAGAAGAAATAAAGTTCCTGGAAAAAATTAAAATGAATGTAAAACAGTCCAAAATCTATGGAACATAGTGAAGGTAGTCATAAGAGGGAAGTTCATAGTGATACAGGCCTACCTAAAAAAGAGGACACATTACCAATAAAAAATGTAACCCTACATCTTCAAGAACTGGAGGAACAACAACAAACAAAGCCCACAGTGAGTAGGAGGGAAATAACCAAGATCAGAGAAGCATTAAATGAAATACAGACTAAAAGAACAATTCAGCCCTGACTGGTGTGACTCAGTGGATTGAGTACTGGCCTGTGGACCAAAAGGTTGTTGGTTCAATTACCAGTCAAGGCACATGCCTGGGTTGTGGGCCATGTCCTCAGAAGGGGGCCTGAGAGAGGCAACCAATCACTGTTTCTCTTACATATCATGTTTCTCTCCCTGACTTTCTTCCACTTTTACCCTTTTTTCTAAAACTAACTAAATAAAACATATAAAAATATTAATCCAAAAGATCAACAAATCAAGGATCTGGCTCTTTGAAAAGATAAATAAAATGGACACATTTTTAAGCAGACTCATCAAGAGAAAAAGAGAGAGGATCCAAATAAAAAAAAAAAAGAAATGAAAGGAGAGATTACAACTGACACCACAGGAATACAAAGGATCATAAGAAATTACTATGAACACCTATAGGACAAGAAATTTGAAAACCTGGGTGAAATGGACAAATTTCTAGAAACATATAATTTTTCAAAACTGAATCAAGAAGAAGCAGAAAGCCTGAACAGACTGATAACAGCTGGTGATATTCAAACAATATTCAGAGAACTTCCAGCACACAAATGCCATGGACTGGATGGTTTCACAGGAGAATTTTACAAATCATTTAAGGAGAAGTTATCCCCTATCCTTCTGAGACTATTCCAAAAAATACAAGAAGAAGGAAGACACCCAAACACTTTTTACAAAGCCAGCATCATCCTAATTCCAAAACCAGATAAAGACACAACAAAGAAAGAATACTACAAGTCAATATCACTGATGAATATAGACACTAAAATCCTGAAGAAAATATTGGCAAACCCCATCTAGCAATACATTAAACAGATCATACACCATGATCTAGTGGGATTCATCCTAGGGATGCAAGGACGGTACAGTATTAACAAATCAACAAATGTTCATCCCATGAACAAAATGAAAGACAAAAATCACATGATCATAGCAATGGATGCAAAAAAGCATTTGATAGGGTACAGTACTCATTAATGATAAAAAACACTCAGCTAAGTGGGAGTAGAAGGAGCATACCTCAACATAATAAATATCATATATGAGAAACCTGAAGACAACATTATACTCAGAGGGCAAAATAAAAGCTTTCCAACTAAGATCAGGAACAAGACAAGGATGTCCATTTTCACCACTTCTATTGAACATAGTGTTGGAAATTCTAGCCACAGTGATCATATAAGAAAAAGAAATAAAAGGCATTCAAATTGGGAAGGAAGAAATAAAGGTGTCAGTTTTGCAGATGACATCATATTATACATAGACGAGCCTATAGACTCCATCAAAAAACTATTCTATATAATCAGTGAATTTGGCAAAACTGCAGGATACAAAGTCAATATTCAGAAATTGAAAGTAATTTTGTATACCAGCAATGAAATATCAGAAACAGAAATCAGGGAAAATATCCCATTTGCTGTTGTAACAAGAAAAATAAAGTACTTAGGCATAAACCTTACCATGGAGGTAAAAAAGCTATATTCAGAAAACTACAGAACACTGAAGAAAGAAATTAAGGAAGACACAAATAAATGGAAGCATGTACCATGTTAATGTATTGGAAGAATTAACATAATCAAAATGTCCATACAACCCAAAGAAATTTATAGATTCAACTCAACCCCTATTAAAATATGAATGACATATTTCACAGATATAGGACAAACATTTCCGACAAAATCAGGGACATTCAGGGTGGTATGGCTATAGACTAGAACAAACATTTCAAAAATTTATATGCAGCCCTGGGTGGAGTTGCTGAGTGGTTTGAGTGACAGACTGCAAACCAAGGGGTTGCTAGTCTGATTTCTAGTAAGGGCACTTGCCTGGGCTGGGGTCTGGGTTTCTGGAGAGTGGCATGCAAGAGGCAACCCCTCATTGATGTTTCTCTCCCTCTCTTTCTCCCTACCTTCCCCTTTGTCTAAAAATTAATAAATAAAATCTTTAAAAGTTGTACAAAACCATAAATGACCCTGAACAGCCTCAGCAATTTTGAGAAAGAACAAAGTAGGATTGATCACAATACCTGGTACCAAAATATATTTTAAAGCCAGTGTAGTAAAACCAGTCTGGTATGACATAAGAACAGAAACATAGAACAATGTAGCAGAAGAGAGAGCCCAGAAAAAAGGCCCATAGCTCTGTGGTCAATTAATATTCTACAAAGGTGGCAGGAGCATAAAATGGAGTAAAATAGTCCCTTCAAAAAATGGTGTTGGGAGATATGGAAAGCTACAAAAAAAAAAAAAAAAAAAAAAAAAAAAAAAAAAAAAAAAAAAAAAAAAAAAAAAAAAAAAAAAAAAAAAAAAAAAAAAAAAAAAACATGAAACTCAACCACTAACTTACACCATACACCAAAATAAACTCAAGATGGATAAAAATCTTTCTTATGTCATGACACCATAAAAGTCCTAGGGTTGAACATAGGCAGGAAAATCTTAGATATTCTATGCAGCAATAATTTCACCAATATGTCCCCTAGAGCAAAGGACATAATAAAAAATAAATAAATGGAACTTATTCAAAATAAAAATCATCTGCACATATAAAGAAAACATCAGCAAAATGAAAAGGGAACCAACTGTATGGGAAAATATATTTGCCAATGATATTATATCCAAAATATATAAAGAACACACATGAATCCACATCAGAAAGACACAAAATCCAATTAAAAACAGCATTGAAATGAAAAGAGAACCGGCTATATGGGAAAACATATTTGCCAATGATACCTCAGAAAAGGACTGAATCTCCAAAATACATAAAGAACTCACATGATGCCAGTGCAGGGGAAAAAACAAGCCAATTAAAAAATGTGCAAGAGACTTGAACAGGCACTTCTCCAAGGAAGACATACAAAGGGCCCAGAGACACATTAAAAGATGCTCAGCATCACTCGTCATCAGAGGGATGCAAATTAAAACCACAATGAAATACCACCTCACACCAGTCAGAATGGCCATCATAAACAAAGCAATGAACAACAAGTGTTGGAGAGGTTGTGGAGAAAAGGGGACCCTAGTGCACTGTTGGTGGGACTGCAGACTGGTACAACCAATATGGAAAGCAGTATGGAATTTTCTAAGAAATCTAAAAATGGACCTACATTTTGACCCAGCAATTCTACTACTGGGATCATATCCTAAGAACCCTGAAACACCAATCCAAAAGAACCTATGAACCTCAATGTTCATAGCAGCACAGTTTACAATAGCCAAGTGTTGGAAGCAACCTAACTGCCCATCAGTAAATGGATGGATCAAAAACCATGGTTCATTTACATGATGGAATACTATGCAGCAGAAAGAAAGAAGTAGCTCCTATCCTTTGCAACACCATGGATCAATTGGAGAGCATTATTCTAAGTGAAATAAACTAGGCAGTGAAAGACAAATACCATATGATCTCACCTATAAGTGGAACCTAATCAATAAAACAAACAAGCAAGCAAAATGTAACCAAAGACATTGAAATTAAGAATTAACTGACAGTAATCAGAGCGGAGTTGGGAGGGAATAATTAGGGGGAAAACTGTGAAGGGTTTCAGGAACATGTATAAAGGACACATGGGACACATGGACAAAACCAAAGGGTGGTAGGATCAAGGTTGGGAAGGGGGATGGCGGCGGTTGGGGGGAGTGGGAATGGAATGGACACAACTGTACTTGAACAATAAAAAAATGTGAAAAAAAGAAAGTGAACAAACTAATAACAGAAACTGTTACTAAGGAGGTGATGGTCACAACCAAAATGAAGAATTGAGTTCACCAGCAGAGAAGCAAAACCTTCCTCGGTGTTAATTCTGAAAGAGAAATTAACACCAAGAAAATGGGCTGTTATGCATCAGGAGGAACAAGAGCCTGCCCCCCCCACCACTTGATGGCCACTTGTGCATTGGTGTAGCTACCTAGCCAAAGGGCCAGAAAAGATGCACAAAGACCCCTTCATCTAGCCTAGTCTCTCTTTAATTGTTTGCAAATGCAATAGAACTAACCCAAATTCAATGAGCACTTAAGAGGTAGCTTCTGAAAAGAATGTGGAATAGCACTGCTATGTTACCATCTCCTCGGTCTAGGAATCCAGATTTTCCATGACTTTAGCATCACTCTTTAATATTTCAAGACTCTCAATTTGGGTGAACAATGGGGCAGATCCTAAATATCAAATAGCAGGGTTTAATGAAATCCAGGAGCTCAGTGCACAGGAAAATCATATTAACAGATATTGGTAGACATTTACATAATCACTATGACTAACTAGTTTAACAAGGAGATTTCTGGAATTATTTGTTACTGTTTTTACTTCCTTTTGTATTTCTGCATAATATAATTATGTCAATGACAGTATATATTAACTAACTCCCCAGGGAACATATACCTCATGTCAAAACTTCCCAATAAATGCTCAGCATTACTAATGAAGAACTCAGTAACATACTTGAACAACAAAAAGCCCCCCAAAATGGGCAAAGGACCTAAACACACTTATCTAAGGATAACATACAGAGGGCCCAGAGATATATGAGAGGATGTTCAACATCACTAGCCATCAGAGAGATGAATATTAAAACCACAATGAGCCATGGCTGGTGTAGCTCAGTGGATTGAGTGTGGGCCTGAGAACCAAAGGATCACGGTTCGATTCCCAGTCAGGGCACATGCCTGGGTTGCAGGCCAGTTCCCAGCAGGGGATGCATGAGAGGCAACCACACATTGATATTTCTCTCCCTCTCTCCTTTCCTTCCCCTCTAAAGATAAAATAAATAAAATCTTAAAAAAAAAAACCACAATGAGATACTACTTCACACAGGTCAGAGTGGCTATCATAAACAAATTGAGGATTGAGTGTGGAAGGTGGGGTGGGTAGGGTGGGGGAGAGGCATAGAGGGAAGATGGGGACAACTGGAATTGCACAACAATAAAAAAGAAAAAAAAAACATCAATGTGTGAATAAAACATCAATCACACTCCCAAGCGGGGATCTTGCCTGCTGCCTAGTCATGTGCCCTGACTGGGAATTCAATGGTGACCTTTGAGTTTGCAGGACAATGCTCAATTCACTGAGCAACACCAGTCAGGGCTACATATATAATGTTAAATAATCTAGTCAGAAATAACATAGAAAGAGGTGAAATAAATTTTAATATTATAATTAATTTAAAACAATGTATTTGAAATGTATTAACATGTAGTCAATAAAAATTATTGAGATATTTGATATTCATTTTCTTCATGTTATATACTGAAATCTGGCATGTATTTTACACTTACAGCACATCTTAATTTATATGCTAAAATTTCAGTGGATAAAGTCAAAGGAGTTTCACCAAATGATGAAAACTTAACAGAAAAATGTTATAGTGCTTCGTTTTAAAATTTAAATTAACTAAAATTAAAATCCCTAAAATAAAACAAAAATTCAGTTTCTCAATTACATTAGCCACATTTCAAGTACTTGATAGCCACAGTGGTTACCAGTGGCTATTAAGTGGTTACCATAAGAGATCTAGAACATTTGCATCATGTTGGTCAATGTGGCTCTAGTGGTATAGTACTTATAGTTGCAAACAAGGTATAAATGTTATCTGGAAGACAGGTACATGTGAAATGTTTTTCAGCTATTAATATAATCACTTAAAATTGAATTAAAAATACTCTTCTCAAAAATATATTTCCTGGAGTAAATTTTCCAGGCCTTTAAATGCTGGCATTTATCTTTTACAATTCCCCTTGGAAAATCTCCAAAATTGTAAAATAGCTAAAAGATCCAAACTGTAGTAGTAAGCTTTTACCACAAGAGGACCTGCAAAGACAAGTTTGGTCAAATTTCAGCTATGCTAATGTTATTAAAGTGAAGTATAATTAAGAAAACATGTCACTGTCAATATTAATATTCTCACAGCTGCCTTTATTAAAATTTAAAAAGGTAATCCATTTTAATATAATTTTAAAATAGCACATGGTATGGGGTCTACAAATACTAACCTGAGACTACAAAACTACCATTTCAACAGGAATTAGGAGACAGTATACAGGTTTAAGAACATGGGTGTGAAGTCGTACAGGCCACATTAGAGTTCTGGTTTGCCTCCACACCAGCATTATAGTACCCACATTCTATAATCTTTGGAGGATTAAATGAGGTAGCATATAAAGTTATTATCATAGTGTACATAGCAAGTACTCAAATATGCTATTTATTATTATGTTTATTAGTTTTCACCAGGTCTTAATCCTCTAAGGATTTAGAACATTTCTTTGGTAGAGAAGGAAAATTGCTTTAAGCCTACCATGCTTTGTAATGTTGCTTCTGTATAAGTAGTTACAGGAAGACTTACATATAGTAGTGTATCAAAATAGGAAATAACTATGTTATGTGTGTAACAGGTCCAGTTCTGCCTGGCTCCTGCCCACACTTCTTCTTCCCAGACTTAGACTGGAATCAAATTACTTGACTCTTTCCAAGTACCTGTTTCTGTCATAGGACCAACTCCCATGGCTACTAACTGTAGAGTTCATGCTCTCATATCTATCAGAGCTACACTCTTTTGAATTTAAACCCTTGATATCATCTTCCCAACTGTGAACTTGACCTTACTTCTTGGCTTTTCTACTTTAACCTGCTTCAGATGAACAACTTTGCCTGTTTGATCTGGCATCTTCCTACTGAACCTTATCTCCTTCAGCAATACTCCCAGTCCTCATCTATGAACAAGAATTTGCCACGAAAGAACAAAAGATCTCTGAGTACAGAATGCCCATTGAGTCACTTTAAATCAGTTACAAAGGTATTTAGTTAACCAAATAATAACATGTGCCTTCAAAGTTTGTCATGTGTGCATTTGGATTTGAAATAATCTATTAAATGTACACTATTTAATGTAAACATGCACATCTTTATAATGATGTTCACTTAAACCAGAATACTTCCATCATCCCTCCTCTTCCCATGCCAAAAAAATGACATGGGTGAGTTGGATAACTCCAAAAGTTATCTTTAAGCTTTGAGGCTCTAGGTCTAGAGGTCAGGGACTAAGACTTGTTTTCCTAGGAGCAATGATGGAAAAAAATTTTCCCCAGTTTTGATTTGTATATAAATGGAATAATTCTATCCACATCTATTATTCTGAGATTGGTTTATATCACCTAATGTTGGATTTTTGAAATTCATCCATATTTATGTGTGTGGCTGAAGTTTATTCATTTTTACTAGTGCAAAATATTCCATGGTGTGAAAACACCACAAAATTGTCATTCATTTAATTGTTGGTGGACATTTCAAGAAATGCTTCTGGAAACAGTTTTGTACATGTCTTCTAGTACCTATGTGCAAAAGTTTCTTTCAGTTGTGTTGACACTGATAGTTATTAGGTCCATACTAGTATTTGGGTATAGGCTGACATTCATTCTGGTTGGTTGAAACCCATAACTCACTTGTTAAATGGTTTTAATATTACTTCCGCATATATCTAGGAGTAGAATTGTTGGATAATAGAATATGTGAATATTTAACTAGGTAATGTTAAACCATTTTCTAAAGTGATTATAGCAATTCCATAATTGCTATCACTAGTTGGTCATATGCAAACTCTTATCCCCAGCTTATGAGAACTCCATTTGTTCCACTTAGTCATCATCTCAGTATCACCAAAAAGTTTATTTTTGGTCATTCTGATAGGAGAGGAATGGTATGTCATTGTGATTTTAATTTGCATTACCTTGGTTACTAATATTGATTATCTTCTATTGGCTATTCTCTTTTCCACTTCTGTGAAATGGCTGTGCATGTCTTTTGTCTATTTTTCCTACACATTTGTAGAATTTTCTTAAATTTCTTGATACTAATCCTTCATTAGTTATGTTTATTGGGACTATAATATCTTCTCCTATTTTGTTTTACCAATCACTTTACAGTATACTTTTTGTTTATTTGGCCATACGTTCTTAATTTAAAAGTTGTCAAATTTATTAATATTTTATTTCATGGTTTGAGCTTTTATAGTTTTTGTCTTGTTTAATAAATCTTTCCTCATCCAAAATTCATAAATGTATTTTTCTATGCTATATCAACAAGTTTTAAAGTTAAGCCTTTACATTTAAGTTCCTGAAACATCTGAAACACTCACTGAGTTTCTTGTTCTTCTAGCACAGAGGTGGCAGGAAGACACCTGTGTGATTCAGAAGCTTTAGAAACTCAAGATTTTTAGGTAATAACAGATATTTCAAGGGATGTGTGCTTGCTCCAGAGCCAGATTTCACATCCCACTTTTGCCTTGACATTTTAGAAGGTCCTTGGAATGTAGGATATAACTGCAAGGAAATAGAGGGACCTCAAACTGTTTGAAACTATGTTTTTGCCATCTAGAGAAATGGAGCTAAAAATAAAAAATTAATTTGCACTGTAGAAAAACAAAGACAGTGATATTTCTTGTGCATTGACATTGTAGACTGAGATTCATACCTGGTATATAATCATGAACAAGGTCAGTTATCAGTGAATAATAACAATCTACTTGTGCTTGTGGCAGAGTAGAGAGCATCTTTCTTAGAAAGAAGACAGAGAGAGATGGGGGAGAGAGAAAGGGAAGAGGTGTGTGTATATATTGTATAAATCTTTTTCAAAAATTAGAATAGTAGTTTTCTCTAGGGAAACATGCATCCTACTAGCAATATATGGCACTGTTTCCCTACAGTCTTGCCCTTCATTTTTTCTTGAACTCTTTCCAATCAGGATTTTGTGTGAAACAAACAAACAAACAAACAAACAAACCAGAATTTAAGAGGGCTTACAGGCAATAAGAAGCATAGTATATTGATGCTCTTCAAATAATTCAATATGGTTGAAGTATAGTATGGGGGACATGGAATCCAATGTAAAGCATGTATACAGATGGGTTAAAGGCAAGAAATTTTCAAGAGATGTACATACACAGAACAACTTCAAATGAATCAATGTGACTTGAGTGTAGTATGTATGTGGGGGAGTTTTTTTGGGAGGGAGGGGAATAGTCTGTATTTGGTTTCCTATTGCCCTCTTGATGGCCAGAATGACTCCTAATTTTGCTTTTTCCATCAGCAGGATGATCTTGGCACAAGGGGTGGAGGCAGGTTTAGAGGACAAAGGCTATTCAGTCTTTTCTGCTGACAGTCCAGAAGTACAGATCTGTGGAGCAAGCAGAAGGCTAGGATCTGGGAATATCCAAGATGGGAACTCTGTGAAGAGTTTAACTTTTTGGAATGCTTTTCTTCTGTGCCATGGGAATAGTCATATGAAGAGTGCAGTTTTAAATCCTTCCCAGACTGCTGTGGCTCAGTGGATTGAGCACTGGCCTGAGAACCAAAGGGTCACTGGTTTGATTCCCAGTCAGGACACATGCCTGGGTTGTGGACCAGGTCCCCAGTAGGGGGCACGTGAGAGACAACCACACACTGATATTTCTCTCCCTCTCCCTCTCCCGCCCCTCCACTCTATACAAATAAATAGATAAATAAAATCTCTAAATAAGAATATAAATATTTTCCCTGCTTTGTTGTAATCTCTTCACTTACAACAGTTTAGTAAAGACTCACCTGCTATCAGCTTGGGTGGTGGAGGTGGGTAAACAAAGTTTCATAAGGAGGTGTGTCTTGCCCCACATTCACCCTGCTGCTGATGCCCATGTGCAGGGACCAACCTGCTATGTTGTAGGCAACTGTGTTCAACTGTTTCTGGAGGGGACTGGCATCCAGGAAAGGTGGCTCATAGCTGAATTGAGAATAGCCAGGAGCACCTGAGAGGTGGGAGGTTCAGGAGCCCAGCTGAGATAATCCCTTACTCAGTAGTATCCTAGAGGGTCATCCTTGCAGTAAATAAGACTGATTTGGGATTGACACAAATTATCTTTTATTTTCCCAGAAAACCTACATGATAGGTATTATTCTTCCTAATGTATGTATTAGAAAATAACAATTTCTTTTTTTAAGTATATTTTGAGTATGCTACTGCAGTATTCTGAATTTTCCCCTTTTGTCACTCTCTGCCTGGTAACCCCCTTATCTCTAGCAATCCCCCTCTTAGTTCTGACACATTATTTTAACAATAGAAAAATAACCATTTCTTATCTAATGTTGTAATAATAATAATTATTATTATTCTTTGTGTCGCTACTCGATGCCAGGCCTTCTGCAATTTTCGTTATCTGTATTATTATTATTATAAGATGGCTGCCAAGAGATTTTTTTTTTCAAAATTTACAGATAAAAACTGGAGACTCAGAGAGAAATGAACATACTCAGGGTCATGGAGTTTATCCCTTAGCTAAAACTGGTATTAGAATCCAGGACTGCAGAGCCCAGAGCCACACTGATTCCTTTGATATATTGTAGAGACAATTAGGAATGAGCTTCCTTGTTTCCACTCTCTTGACTTTTCTGCACTTAACTATATTCTATTCTTCTGATTTCTTTATTATTATTATTTTTTTATTTCAATTGTTCAAGTGCAATTCTCTGCTTTTTACTCCCATCCCACCCCACCCCACTATCCCTCCCCACCTCCCTCCCGACTCCATTCCCCACTTGTTATCGTCCATGTATCTTTTATACTTGTTCCTACAAACCCTTCCTATTTTCCCCTGAAATTCCCTCCCCTCTCCCCTCGGGTCACTGTCAGACTGTTCTCTATTTCAGTGTCTTTGGTTATATTTTGCTTGCTTGTTTGTTTTGTTGATCAGATTCCTGTTAATGGTGAGATCATATGGTATTTGTCCTTCACCACCTGGCTAATTTTGCTTAGCATAATGCATTCCAGTTCCATCCATTCTGTCCCAAAGGGTAGGAGCTCCTTCTTTCTTTCTGCTGCATAGAATCCCATTGTGTAAATGTACCATACTTTTCTGATCCATTAATTTACTGATGGGCACCTAGGTTGCTTCCAGCACTTGGCTATTGTAAAATGTGCCTCTATGAACATTGGGTGCATAGGTTCTTTTGGATTGGTGTTTCAGTGTTCTTAGGTTATAATCCTAGCAGTGGAATTGCAGGGTCAAAAGGCAGATTCATATTTAGTTTTCTGAGGAAATTCCATAGTGTTTTCATAGTGGTTGCACCAGTTTGCAGTCCAACCAATGGTGCACTAGGGTTCCCATTTCTCTACAACCTCTCAAACACCTGTTCTTTGTTGCTTTGTTTATGATGGTCATTTTGGCCAGTGTGAAGTGGTATCTCATGGTGATTTTAATTTGCATCTCTCTAATAGCTAGTGATACTGAGCATCTTCTCATGTGTCTCTGGGTCCTCATAATGTCCTCCTTGGAGAAGTGTCTGTTCAAGTCCTTTTCCTATTTATTAATTGAGTTGCTTTTCTTCTTAGAGTGGAGTGCTGTGAGTTCTTTATATATTTTGGAGATTAAACCCTTGTCTGAGGTATCATTGGCAAATATGTTTTCCCATACAGTCAGTTCTCTTTTTATTTTAATACTGTTTTCTTTAGCCATGCAGAAGCTTTTTATTTTGATGAGATCCCATTTGTTTATTCTTTCCTTTATGTCCCTTGCTTTAGGGGACATACAGTAAAAATGTTACTGTATGAAATATCTGAGATTTTTCTGCCTGTGTTCTCCTCTAGGAATTTAATGGTATCACAGCTTATATTTAAATCTTTTATCCACCTTGAGTATATTTTTGTGTATGGAGTAAATTGGTGCTCAAGTTTCATTTTTGTGCATGTAGCTGTCCAGTTCTCCCAACACCACTTGTTGAAGAGGCCATTGTTACTCCATTTTATGTTGCTGCCTAATTGTCAAATATTAATTGGCCATAGAGAATTGGGTTTATTTCTGGGCTCTCTGTTCTATTCCACTGGTCCATGTTCCTGTTTTTGTGCCAGTACCAGGCTGTTTTGATTACAGTGACCTTGTAATACAATTTGGTGTCAGGTATTGTGATCCCTCCTACTTTGCTGTTCATTCTCAAAATTGCTGCAGCTACTCAAGGTCATTTCTGGTTCCATAAAAATTTTTGAAGTGTTTGTTCTATATCTCTGAAATATGCCATTGGTACTTTGATAGGTATTGCATTGAATCTGTAAATTGCTTTGGGTAGTATGGACATTTTAATGATGTTAATTCTTCCAATCCATGAACATGGTATATTCTTCCATTTGTTTGTGTGTTCCTTGATTTCTTTCTTCAGTGTTGTGTAGTTTTCTGAGTATAGATCTTTTACTTCCTTGGCTAGGCTTATTCCTAGGTATTTTATTTTTCTTTTTGCTATAACTAATGGGCTTTTTTTCATGATTTCCACTTCTGCTGTTTCGTTGTTGGTATACAGAAATGCATTTGATTTCTGAATATTGACTTTGTATCCTGTTGTTTGGCCAAATTCATTTTATAGGTCGAGCAGCTTTTTGACCAAGTCTGTAGGATTTTCTATGTACACTATTATGTCATTTGTAAACAATGATAGTTTTGTTTCCTCCTTTCCAATTTAGATGCCTTTTATTTCCTTTTCTTATCTAATCGCTGTGGCTAAGACTTCCAATACTATATTGAATAGAAGTGGTGAAAGTGGACAACCTTGTCTTGCTCCTGATCTTAGTGGAAAAGATTTTAGTTTTTGCCCATTGAGTATGATGTTGGCTGTAGGTCTCTCATATATGGCCTTGATTATGTTGAGGAATGCTCCTTCTTTGAATGTGTTTGAATGCTCTTTCAAACAGTCCACTTTGCTGAGTGTTTTTATCATAAATGGGTACTGTTCCTTATCAAATGCTTTTTCCACGTCTATTGGTATGATCATGTGATTTTTGTCTTTGCTTGTGTTTATGTGATGTATCACATTTACTGATTTGTGAATATCGAACCATCCTTGCATCCCTGGGATGAATCCCACTTTATCATGGTGTATGACATTTTTAATGTATTGTTGGATGCAGTCTGCCAGTATTTTGTTGAAGATTTTAGTGTCTATGTTCATCAACAATATTGGCCTAAAGTTTTCTTTCTTTGTTGTGTCTTTATCTGGTTTTAGGATTAGGATGATGCTGGCTTCATAAAAAGAGTTTGGGAGTCTTCCATCCTTTTGGATTTTTTCAAATAGTCTGTGAAGGATAGGGGTTAGCTCTTCCTGAAAAGATTTGTGGAATTCTCCTGTGAAACCATCTCATCCAGTGCTTTTGTGTGTTGGGAGTTTTTTGATTACTGCTTCTATTTCATCTGCTGTTATTGGTCTTTTTAAACTTTCTGCTTTTCTTCATTGAGTTTTGGACGATTATATTTTTCTAGAAACCTGTCCATTTCACTTAGGTTTTCAAATTTCTTAGCATATAGTTCTTCATAGTAATTTTTTACAATCCTTTGTATTTCTGTGGTGTCAGTTGTAATCTCTCCTCTTTTGTTTCTGATTATGTTCAGTTGGGTCCTCTCTCTTTTTTTCTTGACGAGCCTGCTTAAAGGCTTGTGGACTTATTTATCTTTTCAAGGAACCAGCTCCTGGATTCATTGATTCTTAGAATTGTGCTTTTAGTCTCTATGTCATTTAGTGGTACTCTGATCTTGGTTATTTCCTTCCTTCTACTTGCTCTGGGCTGTCTTTGTTGTTGTTCCTCAAGTTCTTATAGGCATAGGGTTAGGTTGTTTCTTTGAAATGTTTCTATACTTTTTTGGTAGGCCTGTATTGCTATGAACTTCCCTCTCTGGACTGCTTTTGCTGTGTCCCATAAGTTTGGGTTGTTGCGAGGTCATTTTCATTTGTTTCCAGAAACTTTTTTATTTCTTCCCTAATTTCATTTCTGACCCATTCATTTTTTAATAGCATGCTAGTCAATCTCAATGATTTTGAGTGCTTTGGGTTTTTTCCCTGGGGTTGGTTTCTAGTTTGAGTCCCTTTTGGTCAGAGAAAATGCTTGGCATGATTTCAATTTGCTGTAATTTATTGAGGCTTGTTTTGTGTCCTGTCATGTAGTCTATTGTTCAAAATGTTCCATGTGCACTTCAAGAGAATGTGTATTTAGCATCTTTGGGATGGAGGGCTCTGTCTATATACCAGTTAATTCTATTTCATCTGGGGCATAGTACAATGCCACAATAACACTGTTGGTATTTTGGTTGGAAGTCCTATCTGTTTTTGACAGTGGGGTGTTAAAATCCTCTACTTTAATTGTGTTGAAGTCAATAACTTTCTTGAAGTCCTTTAAGATTTTCTTTATGTATTTGGGTGCTCCTGTGTTGAGGGCAGTCGTGTTTATAATGTTTATATCTTATTGGTGGATTCTTCCTTTGAGTAATGTGAAGTGAGCTTCTGGGTCTCTCTTTATGGCCCCTTTTTTGAAGTCTACTTTGTGAGATATGAGTATTGCTACCTGGGTTTTTTTTTTCCCCTCTCCATTTGCTTGGAAAATTTGTTTCCAGCCCTTCACTTTGTGTCTGTGTAGGTCTTTTGTCCTGAGGTGGGTCTCTTGTAGGCAGCATATGTATGGGTCATGCTTTCTTATCCATTCAGCTATTCCATGTCTTTTGATTGGAGCATTCAATCCATTTACACTTAAGATGATTATTTATAGGTACTTACTCATTGACATTTTTCTACCTGTGTTTCTCTCTCTCTCTCTCTCTCTCTCTCTCTCTCTCTCTCTCTCTCTCTCTCTCTCTCTCTCTTTCTTCCTTCCTTTCCTTAAAGCAGTCCCTTTAGCATCTTTTGCAGAACTGGTTTGGTAGAGATGTATTCTTTTAGACTTCTTTTTTTCTGGGAAGCTTCTTATTTGGCCTTCTATCTTGATTGGGAGCCTTGCTGGGTAACGTAGTCTTGGTTGCAAGCCTCTGGTTCTCATTACTTAGAATATTTCTTGCCATTCTCTTCTAGCTTGGAGCATTTCCATTGAGAATTCAGCTGCTAACCTTATTGGGGATCCATGTATGTTTCTCCCTTGCTGCCTTTAAGATTCTCTCTTTGTCTAGGAATTTTGCCATTTTAATTATGATGTGTGTTGAAGTGGGCCTCTTTGGGTTCCTCTTGATTGGGAGTCTCTGTGTTTCCTCAATTTGTGTGACTTTTTCTCTTGTCAAATTAGGGAAGTTGTCCATCATTACTTTTTCAAATAGGTTTTCTATCCTGTTCTCTTCGTCTTCTCCCTTTGGTATCCCTATTGTACAGATGTTATTATGTTTCATATTGCCCTGCATTTCTCTTAATCCTTCTTCATTCTTTCTGATCCTCTTTTCCTTTTCTTGCTCTTTCTGAGCTCTTTTTTTCTACTTTCCTCCAACTCACTCTTCTGATCTTCTGCTTCATCGATCCTGCTTTTGATTCCTTCTCCTGTGTGTTTGGAAGCACCCTGCCTGGTTTCAGGAGCTATAAACCCCCTATGGCTAATGCTGAGTGAGTGACCTTCACACTGTGAGTCACTAAGGAGACAAAGCTTGTCTCCCTGGGAGGAGTGCTGCCTCTGCTTCATCCATAGCTCTCCCCCAGTAGTTGTTCATTTTGCCAATAATGGGTAAGATTTGGTAAGGGAGGGGTCACCTAAGACAAGCATGATCACATGGGAGGTTCTCAAGAAGGGACTTGCGGGGCTACAGCAAAAGGGGGTGTTGGACCCTTGCCCCTCAGCTATCCTGACATAGCCTGAGTCCTCCATTCTGTCTGCGAGAAGTTTCCTAATTTCTTGCCTGTCTTGCTGACTCTGCCTGACTTAAGCCTAAAGCAATGGCAGAGAGTGGTGCAGCCCTGAGCTGGATAGGGCAGGCTCCCTGGGTGATCAGGCCTAAGAAAGAGTATATAAAATCCTGTGAAACCAGGTTTGCTAAGAATGCTCTCAATTAAATGATAAGTGTCCCAGCAGGAAATGAGTTTGTTTCCCAAAGTTTTGTAGCCCTGTGGTTGATAGATCCTGACTCAGGATAAGCCTTTAGAGTTCTTTGTGTTATCTATTCTTTGATCCTTGCTGCCTAAAAATGATTAGTGAGCTCTGCCTGTATTCCTGTGTAAACCAAGCCTAATAAAAGCCATTGAGAAAGAGGCTGTTGAGCCTTCTCCTTTGAGAGATCGACCACCTCTCCTTCCCATGCACCTCATGTCTTGGTAGACTTATTCTCTTCTGTGGCAGATGGGAGGCTCTGTGGGCAGAGCTCCCTCCCCCCCAGAACTGTGTTCTTCAGCTTGGATATTGTGTTCTTCATTTACTCTTGGCCCTTGTTGATAGTTTCTGTTTCCTTTTTCATGTTGATATAGTTTGATATATGCAGTGAGTTCATTGTAGCTTCCTTATAGTTTCTGCTAGCTTATTGTAAGCTCATTGAGCTTCCTGATAACCATTGCTTTGAACTCAATATCTGATAGTTGAGTTGTCTCTATTTCATTTAGCATTCTTTCCGAGGCTTCCTCCTTTCCTTTCATTTGGGGATTGTTTCTTCATCTTCTCATTTTTTTTGTGAGACTCTTCTTGTTAGCCTCAGCTTCTTAAATTGAACTGTTCTGGCTCCCTGGGTTTATGGTGTGAACTTCTGTAGTAGAATACCTGTGAGATTCAGTGGTGTGGTCTCCTTGATCTCTTGAGCTCACTGGTCTTGGGCTGTCATTTGAGTTGGCTCTGTATTTGTCTTTGGGTTGTGATTGTTGTTGGGTCTTTCTTTGGTGGGTCCTTCCCACTGGCTGGTTAACTGAGGGTCACTCTGTCCATCACCTCTTGTATTTTGTTGTGCTGGTGAGGGCAGTTTGTTTTGAAGCTGGTTCTTCCCTGTGTACAAGGTTTTGAAGATTCTTTCTTGCTCTTGTTTGGTTGTTTGTACTAGGTAGTTTCTGGACCATTTAGTTGTATTTCCAGATAGGTCCTGGATTGAGATTTTTGTGGTTTCCACTCCCTCCTTCACCTTCTTCTGTTGCTATCTGTTGGTGGTTCCTTTCTTGTTGGGTTTCCTCTTCCAGTGGGTATCCTGGTGTTAACTGCTTCTACCTACTCCTTTTTTTGTGATCAGTTGGAGGGGGAAGGCAAAATGGTTTAAGACAGCAAGAGAGTATTCTATGATGTTTACAGTAGTGGGTGGTGAGAAGAGATAAGACATCCTTTGACTATGTGTAGTGTTACCCATGATCTTCCACCCAACTAGCTAATTTTTGGAAAGGATGGAAAGAAGATGAGACTTTTGTTGGGGAGGGAAGGATTGTGAGTTGGATATAGAAAGCAGTGAGGTTGTGGGAGGTCAGATTCTGAAGTAAGGTGAGAGTAAAGGATAGTAAATAGGTGTAGTGTGTGAGAGAACAGAATTAACCAGTACAGTAATATAGTTCAGGAAACTGTGAAGTGGCCTAAAATCTGGGAAGTGTGTTGTGTAGTATTTACAATTGTATGGAACAGCTATTATTTATAATAATAATGGAGCAACAATCACATGATAGATTCTATGTAATCTGGATAACAAGAATAGGGAGTATTAGACCTTGAGTAGTGTTCTTTCTAATGGAACACAAGTGAAGTGAAGGACAGTAAATTAACAATACAGTATGAAAGAGAGAACAAGGGAAACCGGTCAGACAATACAGTTTACCCCACCAAGCAATGAAGGCTGAACAGAAAGAAGAGCTTTACAAAAATACTGTTAAAATAAAAGATGTAGGAATAATAAAAAAAATAATAGAAATATGCAATAACTTCCAAGTTCTCTGTAATAGCAAAGTGAAATATATCTCACTGTCTCAGCTGTTGGGATGCCCCCTTTTTGGGTCCAACTCTGGTCTTTTCACAGTTCCAGGTTTCTTTGTCTCACTTGTGAGAATTTGAAAAAAAGAAGGCGAAGGAGGAGGAAGAAGAGATAAAATTGGAAAGAAAGGAAGAAGGAATAAAACAAGAAAGAAGGAAAGAAGAAAAAGTAGTTGAAAGATGAAAAAGTAATAAAAATGAAAATAAAGAATTACTTAAAAAAAAAGGGAAAGCCTCTTGATGGTTTCAAACTGGCCAAACCGTTTTTACTGGTCTTGCTGGCTGCAGCAGGCTGAGGGGCCATTGGTTTGGCTTTTCTCCCTTCTTGTACCACACTCAGTCAGCCGTGGGCAACCACTCTCCCCAGCGCTAGCTGGGTGCCTCTCCCTGGGTCTTTGGGTATGGGATCTAGGCCTTCCTCAGAGAGCACTCTCCCCAGGGTTACGTGGTTATGGGTGTGGGCATGGGGTCTTCTGCAGAGCGCACTCTCCCTGGGTTACGGGCATGCACACTCAACCAGGCCGCCTACAGGTTCAGGCGTGCACTCTTACCAGGGCTATGGGGGTGTGCAGGGCTTTCTGTGCTACCTCAGGAGAGCTGCCCAGCTGGGTGGGGAGGAAGCCAGAGGAGATTTTCCCAAACAGTGTCTCCTTTTTCACTTTTTCTTTTTGAGAAATTCCTCCTACTCAATCCTGCCTCTCACACAGCCCAGTGCTTGAACCAGTCCAGGGACTTTAAAGGTCAGGGCCCATCATGGCCCAACTCTCAACTCTCCCCAACTCTCAACTCTCTCCAGCTAGCTTCCACAGACTCTGTGGGTGCTCTCAGCCCCTGTGTGTTTGTCACTTAGTCATTATTCCCCTCTCTGCAACTTCAAGCAACTAGGTCTCTCCAGGTGCTGCTCAAACCTTGTTTGGCTGGGGAGGGAGCTGTTGTCCCAGCTGTCTCCCAAGAACCCTGTGCGGTGCCGGGCCTGGGGCTGCAGCCACCAAGGTCCCATGGACTTTATTGTCCTGGAGCACTCTCCTTACCATCTGGTTTTTCAATGTCCACTACAATATTTGGTCTCCTATCTTCATATATGCTGGGGTAGAATTGTCTGTTTGCTCTGTTCCTCTGTCAATTGGCTAGGTTTTTCTCCCATGTATAGGGGGAAGTGGAATCCGCTCCCTCCTACCTCACCGCCATCTTCCCTCTCCCTGATTTCTGTACTTCCCTCTCTCTAGGTTATCTTATTTAAGTATCATTTGAATTATATCTCTTCTGCCCCCTTGGTATCTTTCTCTAGCAATTATCTCTGTTCTCCTAACCTTCCAACTATGAGAAAGAACTCTGCCACTCCATCTTTTCTCTCTTTCAGGCTAGTATTCTTCAAAAAGATGTTTCTTTTCACTGTATCCATGTTCTAGTTATTTGTCAATTCACTTCAATAAATCTCATACTAAAGTTATCGTGGACCTCTTGATTATCAAACACAATGGCCTGTTTTGGGTCTTCATTCTTCTGAATGTTACTGTAGCTTTTGCACTATGCAATTAGCTATCTCATAGTTCTTGAAATGCTATCCTTCTTTAGAATCCATGACACCAATCTTTTGTTCTACTTTTCTTAACATTCCTCATCAGTCTCATTCTGTGGCTCTTGTTCCTTCTCTGCCCACCTCTTACACTTGGGTTTCCTTAGGTTTTTTTTCAGGGATTCTAATGTCTTTTATCATATAAATATTACACAAAGAAAACTTACATTAGGTATAAAAAAATCTTTACAATCTGTACATTTTTTTCTTGCAGTTCTTTTACATATTACATCTTTAGACAGAAATTCACAAATAGCAAAAATACAAGTCAATTACCAAAGCAAATGAGAAGTGATATTACTGTTAACAAAACAAAATTTGTCATTGTTTTGGCAGATAAGCATATGCCTAAACATATTTCAAGTCACTACAGCACACAAAATTTTGTATCCTAGGCTTAACAAACCAAAAATCTGTTCCAGATTATTTCTGTAGCTTCATGCCAATAATATTAATTTATACATTGTATTTCTTGGCCCTCTAGGTTGTAAAAACCTGTGATGAAATTACTGCTTATTATCAATTTTAGTGATAAATTCTGGAATGCCTGAGATCTTCTAGCCTTGTTAATGTGACTAAGGAGACTGTGACCTTTTGAATTCCTATAAATTACAGCGTATTTACATAGAAACTAATCTGGAGTCTGTATTTGGGGTAGAGGGGAAGAAGAATGAAAAAAAATTATGTGACTATGTTTAAAGTAAATGGAGCAGTACTGTTTTTGGTCTTTATCAGAGGAATAATAGTGAAGAATATGAATTTTGAAGATTATCATAAACTCATATTGTTCTATACAAGGTAAGTAGCAAAGTGCTTCTATAAATGTACATACCAGGTGGTGGGATTTTCCAGTTTGGATTTAGGAAAAGGGTAAGTTTGTATGTAAAGCTATTCTTTGAAACACACTGAAAGCTAGTCACTAACTTTGTCACTAAAGCTCAATACAAGGAGATATGCAAATTAGAACCAGTCTTTAATCAAAGAAACTTCTTAAATGATCTGAATTCTCCAAGGAAGCTACACTGTGTATATGTGCTTTGTATTCTGGTTAAGACTTGGTGTTGTTGGCTTTAGGTTTGGAACTTCTAATTGTTGATATTATATTCTTGGCACATTGGTCAACTTCTTTATTAATTTCAAGTCAGTTTGGTACCAGGTTTACCAAGCATGGAAGGTAAGTCCCCTCCCGCACCCCCTTACAGAAAAAGAAAATGATGGTATGAATTTTTTAGAGAAATAGAGAGTCTGACAAAGGAGTTTATGAACAGTTGCCTGGACAACTAAATTGGCTCATCTATCATTAACCTTCATTAACAGATAATCCATAGGCCTCTTACTTGTGATTTTGCCAAGCAATATAATTTACATTGTGAGCAAATTCTTCACCTTATAACAAACTGAACTTTATACTTGTGAATTTCTATAAATGATTAAAAGTTGTTTAATTCACATCCACATTTTTTGGAGAAAAAAATTCCAAGTCACATGCATGCCTGATATTATATATACATAATAAATATACATAGGTACACTCTGTCAGCTGTTACTGAAGGCTCTGATCCAATTAGCTTATTTCTAAATAATATTAATAGTGAAGGCAGTATAAGCATAAATTCAGCTCAAAAATAGTTACAATACTTAAAAAAAGGTAAAGACACATAAAACCTAAACAGACTCTGTTTAAAAACACTAGACATAGAGTTCTAATTCTGTCCACTGTAGATTATATGAGGACAAACGTGTTTGCATTATGTTTAGCTAATTAGCTAGTCACCTGTGAGAAGTATTGGCCATGTTTTCAGGTGTTTAATTTGGATACTTATTTTATTATGACTATGAGACTAGAACTATGAATTGATCTGTGACTGGACAATGCCATGTTGTTTAACAGGCCCCCCACAATTTGTGCCTACGTCTCTAGAAGTTCATTTCCAGGTAGATGCCCTCAGGTGTAGGAGTATAGTGAGGAAGGAGTAGGGAAAGGCTAACTGATTAGATTTGAGGTAGTGAATTGGGAACCAGATTCATAAAGAATGATGGCATGTAGAGGAAGTGAATCTAATATTATAAACAAGCTTTGGATGGAACAAAGTAAATCCCTCAGTTCACAGAAAACTCTGGGCAGATTTATTTTCCAGGGATTTTAGTTCTAAGGAAGAAGCATCCCGGCAGGCTATGTAGAAGCTACCTTGTCAAAAAGCTATAGATACATTTTTATCACACTGTTGTTAGTTTCAAAGGGAAAACTTTTTGGTATGGATGGCAACAACATTGCATTCTTCAGTTTTCCTTCCCTTTGATTCAAATGAGTGGAAGAGACAACAATACCACATACTGGGAAAAAAAGAGTAGCTTTTGTTTTTTAAAGTACCCCTTTTAAAGCTGGTCATTCCAAGGTTCCCTGGTGTTTCTGGTAATCGGCTTGTGAAATGAGGTCTCTGATACACCCATCCACAGATTGTGCTCTTTGAGTTTCTGGGCTAAAAACAGTCATCTTGTTCCATCTGAGCTAAGACATGATTGCTTTTTGCAAGTTGGAGGCTTTCTATTTTCTTCTGTGCATATTTCAGTTGGATCTCTAGAACATCATTATCTGCTTTCAGTGCATTTATTTCCTGTTCCTTGATAGGTTGGGAGTCTGAGGTGATGGAGCTCCTCCTTTGATTTTATGAGGGAGTCTTTACTCTCCCATTTGACTAAAGCCTGCTTTCTGACCAAGACTGGGCTGGTACAGGAAGATGTTGGACTGGGAAGCACATACAGAATGTCTTGGGCTCTCTTCCATGGGGAAGAGAGTGCAAAAGGACCAGAAGGGCCCTCACCGCCAATCCAGGGCAGTAATTCCATCTGCATGGCCTTGTGGGCCACAGTCCTCTTCAGTCAAACAGAAATCTTCTGTAAGGACACCCCCATGAGCATGATGGTCTGATCCTTACTTTCTTCACCTTATTCCACAGCCTCCCCATTCCTTGGATGAAAGGTCCTTCCTTGGATGCATGGAGCAGATCTTTGGATCACAGTGAGTGAAGGTTGAATGTTGGCCCCACAGAGGTGCTATTCCCTGTGGAAGCTACTGAGTTCTTGGTGTGCTTCTTGAACTCCAACACAACCAGTTCTTTGTGGCAGTTTGTCCCACAGTCTTTACATCAATATCCTTGTTTGATCACACCCCAGAGAAATCCAGAAGAGTTGTCACAGAAAGTAGGCTTCAGGTAGGTTGTCCCCTGGAAGTTGTGAGGAAAGCCCAGGCCCAGCTTGGAGTAGATTGAGCTGGCCCTCATGAAGTAGGCTGTGATCTCATCCCTGCTGATGAGGCAATCCCTGTCTTTGTCCATCACACAGAAGGAAAACGAAAAACTCGCAATATTTTTTTCAAATTCTTCCTGAGAAATATATCCATCTTGGTCGTGATCATAGTTCTTGAAGACAGAATCCCCCATCCTCTGGACATGTTTGCTTATAGTCTTTGGGTCAGATTTGGGAGATACTCCAGAGTTCCAGTCCACTACTACTGGTGGCTTTGAAGGTGTTAGTGGTGGGGCTATGTGGTTCCTCAGCTCCCAGGCATCAGAAAGCTCATAGATTTTATCCTCAGTGTAGTAGAGATCTAAGGATAACATTAGCAGGTGCACCAAATCCTTTTTGGCCTTCAAGGGCAGGGCCACCTCTTGCAGCTGGACCAGTTCGTTGATATGATTGTAAAGAGCCAGCAGCTTGTGGACGTTCACCTTCCCATTCTCCAGGTAGTTAAGCATGGCTTCATACAGGGAGATGAGGTCCTTGAGGTGTACCTCCAGGATGGGGATCTTGAAGTGGGTACACTCCCCATAGGCTAGTGGGTAGTTGTCATAGTTTCTACAGGAGGACAGCAGCTGGGTCATCTGACCCAGGACCTTATTAATTTCATGTGGGATGTGTGAACTTGCATTCTTGAGCCTGGAGATTGAGCTGTGACACAGGCCTCCTGTCATAGCCATCGAAATATTGAAATTCTGTAGTTGATGGAGCTTCCGAGACACCTGGATGAACTTGATGACGACTTCAGCTTGTAGCTGCGGGGTGGGGCAGCTGAGCTCCATCAGCTGCACCCACTGCAAGATGCCATTGCACAGGGCTATGAAGCACTCCATGGCGGGGTTCTCCTTCAGGCAGCTATTCACCAAGTAATTCTGGTAGTCAGAGAAGGATATCCTCCAGAAGGACTTGAACTCAAGGTAGGTGAGGTGCTCCGACAGCTTTTCTGGTTCCAGATGGTCAAAGAGCAGGGAGACTTTCCGTTTTTTGGTGTTCGATTTTATCCTTTGAGTAAGTTTCCTGGACCAGTCACGAGCATTGATTTGAGTTGGGTCGATCAGGCAGCAGTGTTAGCCCCTCCCCCTTAGCTTTCACCAGTTCTTGAAACTCCTCCATAGTGTTTGTCCTGCTGGCGTCGATTTTAAACATTATCCAGAACTCTATTATCCAATATCTCACAAAATAGCAGATCTTCAGGCAAAGCCTTGGTGAATTCTTTGCCAAGCCCTCCTTGTACAGGCCGATCACTTTTCGGAGCAGCTCGGCAGAGGAAATGATAATTCAATGTATGGTCAAGCATGACTTGCAACAGCTGGTTACTTCGACACAGGTTTCCATCTGCATCAAAGGACTGAATGCAGCTATTGATGAGATCGTCTAGGCTGGCTCCTTCGGCCAAATGTCCCAGAGACACCATTATTTAGAACTAGGTGATCTGCGTGCGCCAGGCTGGGATGGGACGGAATGGGGCTGCTGGCTGTCTTTGCCTCTAGTTTTGCTTCAGGGGCAATTCCGAGGAGCCTTTCTCGCCTTGCCCAGGGTACCCATGGCCGCGGCGGCGCTCGTGAGCCACTTAGCCTAGCAGCTAGACGGGCTCAGCGGGGCATATCGCATAACAACCACTGTTGCCCCTGCTGCCGCCAGGCCAGCGTGTCCCCTTGCCCCCGGCCTCTCCTCCCGGCCACCCATCCATTGCTCTCCTGTTTCCTTAGGATTTTATCCTCTATGCTAATCTCATCTCTCCTGAGATGAATTTATTCCATCCCATGGGTCTTACTTTCACACCTAAATTAGACTTTCTTTAGGAGATTCAGAACTGTGTTGGCTATTAAAATTGCTCTAAAGCCTAATTTAAAAAGAACCCTCATCTGTGGGACCTTCTTATTCTCCCAACTTGATGTACTTTCTCATTGTTTGAACCTCCACAGGATTTTCCCTCACCTCTTAGCTGACACTCTTTACATCAAACTTTGTTTGGTAGATGTCTGTATGCTTGTCTTATTCCTTCTAGTAGATTGTAAGTTCCTTGAAAGCCAGAACTTTGTCTTCTTTATCACTGTATTTTTAAGAATTTAATACAGTGCCGTGTCCATGATAGGGTATCAGTACTTATTGAATGTAATAACTATTTTCACAGTAAGATGAACTCTGATTCCATCTTCTAAAATTTCCCCAAGTTTAGGCCTTTTTTGAGCCATGTACCACTATTAGACAGTGACAGGGCTCTTCTCTTTATGAAGCTGCTGCAGACTGAGAGTTGCAGTTGGATCTCTGCATTGTATGCTATGAAACATTCTTCCTCAGTTTGGGCAGAGAAAATCTACAAACTCTCTTGAAACTATTTCCATATTTGTACTAAAGGAGATCCAGTTCCAAAAAGAGGCCAGCCTGACTCAGGCAGGCCAGCTTTTCATATGGTAGACACTGAGTTCCAAGCCACAGACCTGGGTCCAAACAGCAGCAGCTGGAGGTATTCCATGGCACTATCAGGGAAACCTCTAATTATATCTATCTTGCTCATCGCTTGCCTGCCTGCAGGACCCATGCTAACCTGCACAAATGTCCCTCTGCTCTCTACCCAAACACATGGCCATTGGCCTATTAACCCAAATATTTGGCCTGTCTACTGGCACTAACAAAGCTCTCATCACTCCTTAAAATATAGGTTGATAGTTACTTGTCCTTCAATACAAAAACCTTATAATTCTTGTTTTCCTTGGTACTACTACTTGTTATTTTGTGTGAACATAACATGTTTAATTTTAATATGTATTTGCTTAATACCTACTCAATATGTATGTCTTGACCTAGATTGCTTATATTACATTGTAAATTCCTAGAGGATAGGGATGAATGTGCTTAGCTCAACTTGATGAATTCCTATCTCAGCATGATTTGAAATGTGCATTTAATGAGTGAAAATATCTCTGATGATAATTTAACACAATCTGTTGGTCTTGGATCTGAATATATCAGTTTTTAAAATCTATGTTGATTTATTAGCAGTGCAAATATAGCCTATGTTCTCACGATCTCAATAAAATTGATATGACTTTTGAAACAATAACTGATAGACATCTTTCATCATATTGAAAACTTAGAATGTGGTGAGGATGGTATACTTAGTCAGAAATAAATAACTGCAATATAACAAGACAGAATATATGTGTCTTCATGATGTCAGTAGCAACATGCTCTCTCAAAGGAAGCAGGAGTTATGTCTTGCAGGGTTTTAGGAAAAGACTTTTGAAGGACTTTAGATAAGATAAAATCAGTTTTGTGATTTAGATTGGGTTTCTCTTGGCTGACCTATGGAAGATGAATCAGAAGAAGACATGAATTAAAATAGGGGATACCAATGAGAAAAACAATTTAAAAAGCAACCCCTGATATCTGGCCTAATACTCACAACCTGTTGGACATAAAGAATCCCACAGAACACCAACATGAGGGAATGTTATTCTGAGAATATAATAAAGTGAAGCAAAACAAGTTCACTTCAGAATTTTGTCTAAGCCCAGGTAAAAACAAGGTCACTGTACCACTCACAAAATACCAAACATCCTCCTCTTTTTGCTAAAAAGTATGGCCCATACTTCTTTATTAATTATGTATTTATTTCCACTCTAGTCTGTCCACCATATACATAAGATTTACAGAAATACCCAATCATAAAATTACCCATGTTTTCTGACAGCATCCAATCCAGAGCAAAGCCCTACTTATTTAAATCAACTGAATCAGAATCCCATAATAGGTTATTTTAACAGACTCTTACAGGAATAACCCATGGTTCCCCATGGTATGTGTTCTGCCCCATTCCAATGAGTATTAAACCCTACAATATGTGTTCTGCCCCACTGCAATGAGTAATAAACCCAACTTATTCAACTACTGGTGCGTCCCTGATAATCTTTGGCCAGAGGACATTGAAACTAGTAACAGTGTTACAGGTATATATATAAGCATTGGCGAAGGCATGGTATATCACCAGCACATACATCGACACTCAATAAATATGTATTGTATGAATGAATGACAGAATGATTGGTAGAGAACTTTCCAGAAAATATAGAAGGGGGTGGAATTAGGGGAACAAATGGTAAAAGATTGTTGTGAACCAGAGAAGTTACATGTCTTCCTCTGTAGTAAATTCAGAGACACCATCCCATTTAATCCTAGGGTCCTTTCCTAGAATTACTTGAACTTTTCTGCTATCCCATCATGAATAATGTCATCTAGCTCAAAATTGAGAATAATATTATCACCATAGATTTCTTTGAGTAACAGAAACATCATCATTTAGAGAATGTTTGTGAATTGATCAATTTCAAATGGTAATGACTATTTTAAATGTTTCACTTGTGCAACATTTCTTATCAATAGAGCTGCCATGATTTTTTAATTTTGTGAAGAACTTTATGACAATCTCAATTAGCCACTGATAGACTGGATTGCCTCAGAATGTACTGATTTCCCACCCTAGCTGGTGTGACTCAGTGGATTGAGTGCCAGCCGGTGAACCAAAGGGATGCTGGTTCGATTCCCAACCAGGGCACGTGCCTGGGTTGTGGGCCAGGTCCCTAGTAGGAGGTGCATGAGAGGCAACCATGCATTGATGTTTCTCTTCCTCTCTTTCTCCCTCCCTTCCCCCTGTCTAAAAAATAAAAAAAGAAATATATTTTTTAAAGAATGTACTGATTTCCCCATCACTGAAGGGGTGTTCATGCAGAGGCTAGCTGAACTCTTGCTTAGGATAAAATACTTGGAATCTAGGCATCACGTAAGAGTTGAATTAGATAAATTTGAAACGTCCACTGTAACTCAGAGCTTCTAAGATTCTGCTAACGCATGTCCAAATAGTACCATTTTCTACTTTAAAAGCAATTGTGATTTCAGGGTTGTCATCTCAAATTTTCATTTCATTGACTTAAAACTTTTGATATCAGAAAACAAATTGAAGACTTTGACAACCATGTCATATGCAAAGGAGTTTATATTATGACAAATACTCTTAAGTAGTCTTTCCTAAGACTGTGGGGTGAGTGAGGAAGGGAGGCAGGGAGGGAGGGAGAGAGAGAGAGAGATTTTGAATGAAAATGAACCTCTGAATTTCATTTACTTTCTACTAACAAGTTAGGATTTCATCCATACCGAAAAACACTAGACTGATTGGGGATTTTTACTTTTTACAAAGAAATAGTCACTGCCAAGAAGCTATTTGTATTTGTCCAGTGACACATAAAAGTGGTTGTTCTCTCAAGGACCATCAGGTTTATAGTTTCAGGAGCCTGCTTTGTGAATTCCAATGGATATTTTTACAGATGCAAACTGACTGGCCTTCCAGAAAAGCCTGCTAGCTTCTAGGTGTCTAGTGAGGAGAACAGTATGAGGCTGAGGTGGCCAAATAAATTAAATGTACACAGTGACTGAGGGAAGGTGGTTAGAAGAGCTATATTATGGAGACCCTCATACCCCCAAATCTGGTAGTCTCCATATAAACCTAGCTCAGAATACAATATTTTTTCAAAAGCTACAATCTTGGATAAAATATAGAGGAATGCTTTGATAGAAAATCAAGAATCTTATGATGTGGTCTGTGTCTCAGATAAAAAGTCAGTATGATGACACTTCACCAACCCAGTGCCCTCCTTAGCATTGCCATGTCTTTCTCCTGGATTCTTTAAGGCTGCTGGGGTAAGCTCAGACCCTATAATGAATTAAACTACTAATACCTTTTTCTCTCTAGTGATCTGAGACTTTGTGACTGTTGTTACAGCATACAATCATACAGGATTAAATAATATTTAACGAGTGCTTATATATAGTACATACACTACAAACTATCCTCATACTAACTAGGCAAAGCTGGTAACATTGTTGCCATTTTAAAGATGAGTGAACTGGCGCTCAGGTTAAGTGACTTGCCCAAGTACACACAGATATTAAATAGAAAATCTAAGATTTCATTCTTGGTCTGTTTAGCTCCAAAGTGAGTCTTTTCACTTCATTATTTGTTTATGAATTAATTAGTGACAGTTATAACTAATGTTGATTTTATATTTAAATCACCCCATTTGAGTTTTTCCTTTGGTTAAATTGACTACATAATTGTTCAACACAGTGTAAGCCTATTGAATATTATATATATATATATATACACATATATACACACACATTCTTAATTGAAAGATACAGTTTTACTGTAAAGATGGATTTTCAAGCTAACATTATTTTTTGCCACTGGTTAAATTTTAAGCATGTGATAAAATATAATCAATATTAGCATTGGCTGATTAGTCCCAGGTTTTTAGCTTTTCAACAGCTCAGAACTCCTGAACTTGAACTCCTGAACATTTTTTTCTCTCCCTATCACTTTGTCTCCTCCAGGGACTCATGACATGGGTTGCAGGTTGGACACTGAACAACTCTAAGGTGTACCATTCATGTCAGAGTCTGTGAATGACATCATCTTCCTTTCTCCTCCCCTTATTTTCTGAACATACTTATTTTGTTTAGGTTGTGTGTGCATACACATGTGTGTATGCACACACATGAGAAAAGAGAATCATCTGACAGAAAAATGAATTGAAGAGCAAGTGATGATGCTTATAGCATTACTTAAGAATTGTACTGTTAAATAATGTAGGAAGTATTGCACCTGAAAGTTTAAACTCTGACGCTAAGTCTACCTCAGACCAAAAATAAATAAAGTGGTAAAACAAATTACGAATTCTCTTAGATATTGTTCTTGAAAACTCAGACACCAAAATATCCAGTCAGGTCAGCAGCTTGTTTCTGGTGTTGAGTGACATGTCTTGAAATTTTAACTTTGTCAGAAGAGAGGGAAGGATAAGAAAATTCTGAATAAAGGCTTCTCCTTGACCTAAAATATAAAAAGATTCCCAGTAATACATGGCTTCCTGATCTGAAGAGCTGTAAGCCATCCTTCTGAAAAGCATTTTAGATTAGGTCTATGGGACAGAGTCAAGAAGTTGATCAACCATACACCTAACTAGTTTCCACCACTGGAGTCTTTGAAGGGAAGTAACTGGATACCCTAAAGGTATACTGTTTTCTGTCCAAAGACACAATGGTGGTGGTAAAGGTCATGTGGAGGGAGCTAAATGCAATGGCACTACAGGAAATTCAGATAAAGTAAAAGAAGAAAATTATGTGTCATTTGGATGAGACAGGTTTTCTCCATGTGGGGTATAGAAATGTCAGGACACTAAAGGCTTCCATTTTGCATTTCTTCCTTTGAGAGTCTGTATTGGTTTGTTAAGGCTGCCGTAAGAAAATCCCCTAAACACTCATTCCATAATAGAGTCCATATAGAGTTCTTAGATGTGATGGCATCTTAAAATATAAAAAAGATTGAAGAAAGATATGTTGCACCTACAATTAAAATCACAGGTAGGTATCATTTTTGGAAAATCACCTATATTCAGCATATGAAGAAAGGCTCACTCCTAGCATTTGCAGAGCCTGGAACAAGAGTACAAATGGAGGCCCATATATCATTTTATGTAAACTAATATTGAAATTGCTGAAATCATACTAACAGGCTATCAAATGAAATACATTCTATTCTTCCACTTTGACGAACCTGCTGTCATAACAATATTGAAGGCAGGATCCAATTTAGACTTCTCAGACTGCTCAGTATTCTGTGCCTGAAGATGAGGGTACAGTTCTCTTCCCAATCCAGCTAAGCTCTACCTCAGGACGGGTCTTCTGCAGAAGCATGTGGATACTCCAGGCCATGTGTTCAAGTCTCTTATGAATGGCCATGCTTTAGGATCCGCTGGATCTAGTTGTGCACATGCTTTGGTATGGTGGGCTCTAAGAGCACAGACCTCAAGAAGATACCTGAGTAGGCCTTGGAAGCAGGCTGAGGTCACTTGAGAAGTGAATTCTTGGGTCCTGGATACCTAAATTGATATCTAAAAGGGCCAAGCATGGGATTCAGGTGAGCAATTTCTCTTAGCTCTGTGAACACTTCAGCTGTTGGGAAGGGACGTAGCGAGAGAGGAGCCAGAGCAGAATTAGTTGTGTAAACCAGGGTGGTGTAATGGACAAGGCACTGTGAAAAACAGGCCAGAGCTCTGCTACTCTTCAACTGTGAGATGAAGGTCTTCACTCTTTGAGCCCTCTAAGATGGTTTAACAACATCCCAGTTAAGTGGAACATAATGCTGAGCCTAGGCAGGGACCAGGGGCATTTGTGTGTCACCCTGTGATGTGGAAACCAAACATAATAAACAAGAACAGATAAGTCAAAAAATGATCTTCAAACAGTAAGCCACATTGAGAAGAATGCCATTTGCTCCTGCTGAGACCTTGAAAGCTAGCAAGAAGAGCCCAGGTTGTCTCCAAAGTCTTGGTCTATGTGACTGGATCAATCCCTAACTTCTGCCAGAGACACCCACTGGAACTCATCCCAGGTCCTGTTGTGTTCTCATAACAGAAATGCAGGGTATGAATGCTGCTGGAAAAGTAGAGAGAACTAAGGGGAAAGAATTTAGCAGTGTGGTTCCAGACAGTTCTGGCAAAGGGAGACAGGCACTACATCTTGCAGACAACTCTGCTGCTCTCAAGGTGTGCTCAGGAGTGGATTACAGGTTGATAATTCTCCAGCCCTTATCCCATCCAAGAGCAATATAGCCCAGCAACTAGGTCAGTCCCTTTGTTCTCATTTATACTGGAAAAGTAACCTTCAGAAACTTGGGTTTCCAAGCTACCGTCTAGTGGGGTATGCACACCAGTCACTTGGCAGAGAGCTATTTCTTTTTTTTTCTAATTTTTAAAAATTTATTTCTTTTTAGAGAAGGTAAGGGAGGGAGAAAGAGAGACATATTAATGTGTGGTTGACTGTTGCATGCCCCCTACTGGGACCTGCCCCCACAACCCAGGCATGTGCCCTGACTGGGAATTGAACCAGTCACTCTTTAGTTTGTAATCTGGCACTCAATCCACTGAGCCACACCAGCCAGGGTGCAGAGAGCTGTTTCTTTGATACAACATGAATCTATTGGTTTCTGCTTTCTCAGTTAACTTTCTTGTCCTGAATCCAATCAAGAGGATGACTGACTTTGAGAAAATGAAATGCATGAGTGAGCAAAGCCATCCCTGATAAATACAGCTTCTGGCTTTTCCCTCTATCTCTCCCTCCTTTTTCTTTTGCCATTTCTCACCTTTCTCCCTTTTCTCTAACCTTCACCCTTCTCCCTCCCTCTTTTCCTCCCTCTTTTTGACTCCCATTTCCCCATTACCCTGTTCTCCTCTGTCCCTCACTCCCTATTTCCCACCACCTCTCCTTTCCTCTCTTTCTTCTCCTTTCCTCTCTTTCTTACTACTTCCCTCTCTCCTTCCCACCTCACCTCCTCTCCTCCCTTACTCTCTCCCTCTCTTTTATCTCTTCCCACTTTCTCTCAAATTCTCTCTTCACACTTTTTTCCTCTTTTATTTTGCACCTCTTGCTCTTCTCTCCTTTCCCCTCACTCTCATTTACTCATTGCCTCTCCATCTTTTTCCCTTCTTTTTTTCTAATTCCTTATATGAATTATTGCTAGTCAATAGATTATCTAAATTTAAACAAGTTTGAGTCTGATGTTTATTACAATTCCATTAGAATACAGCTTTCTTTTCAACCAGTTTCATGCAGTGAAGCAAAAAGAGAATGGCATTATTTCCAACAAAGAGTTAGATCAGATCCCTCACCTTTCTATCCACCCCACACTCACATTTATCCTGAGATTGAAGGGACAAACTCACAGTTATATCTTAGAAAATTCTGCTTATATCTTTATTAATGTTTTTCCCCTCTCAGATTTGAATGGGGCCTCATGGGGGAGCTGCTATCTCAACATAGATGGGAGTGTACTGTTGTTTAACAATGAGTGACTTTTACAGATAGCAAAGAAGCTTGACTTTTTTTTTTTTACAGAGAAAAAGGTGCTCAATCGTTATTTTCTTGCAGATGTCTTTATTTTGTTCCCCACAAGAGCCCCAAAACACATTATAAACAAGTTTAGAGCTCCATTTTGCCTTAGCAAAATAAAATCTCAAAATGAAAAATAAGATATTTATTGTAGAAAAATTGTACTTGTTGAACTTTCAAACCAAAGATAATTCAAGCATTTCTTTTCTTATACAGAGGGATTTCACATGCAACATCCTCACAAGAAGAGTTCATTATATATTAATTTTGTAATCATAGCTACATCAGGTATGTAAATTAAAAAAACAGGATAGGAAAAATAAAATGGATTCTGTGGGTATAACTTGCACATTAATTTGCATATACAGATCTTGTAAATTTCTTTTACTGTTCTTGTGATTGACTCCTACTTTCATAGCCTTGTGGTCAGAGAAGATGCTTGGTATGATTTCAGTCTTTAAGTTTATTGAGACTTGTTTTATGTCCTAACATGCGATCTCTCCTAGAAAACGTTCCATGTGCCCTTGAAAAGTATGTATATTTTGCTGCTTTGGGGTGCAATGCTCTGAAGATATCAATTAAATCCATTTGATCTAGTGTGCCTTTTAAGGCTACTATGTCTTTGTTGCTTTTCTGTCTGGAAGATCTATCCAGTAAAGTCAATGTGGTGTTAAAATTCTCTACTATGACTGCACTTCTGTCTATCTCTCCCTTTATGTCCATGAAGATTTGCTTCACATGTTTAGGTGCTCCTATGTTGGGTGTGTAAATGTTTACTAGGGTTATATCCTCTTGTTGGATTTTATTATTATGTATTGTCCTTTTCATTGTGTAGTGTTCTTCTAGCCTTGGTTTTGAAGTCTGTTTTGTCAGATATAAGTACTACATGAAACACCTTTTTCTATCACTTTAGTTTCTGTGTATCTTTTGAACTGAGATGGGTCTCTTGGAGGCAGCATATATATAGCTGTGTTTTCTTATCCATTCATCTACCCTATGCCTTTTGGTTGGAGCATTTAAGCCATTTACATTAAAGTGATTAAAAGATACATATGTAGTGCCATTTTATTGTTAGACTGTTTTCATCCTTTTTTCTCTTCTTTTATTTTATTATATTTTTTGTTAATAGTTGTTCAGTTACAGTTTCCTCATTATTTTCCTCCATTACTCTCCTCCAACCTAAATTCCCACATCTTCCACATTCAATCCTCCCCCACATTGGCTTTGTCCGTGTCCTTTATACATGTTCCTTGACTCTTCCCCTTCATTACCCTGATGTCCTTCTCCTCCTCTCCTCTGGTCACTGTCAGTATTTTCCTTATTTCCACATCCCTGTCTCTACTTTGCTCACATATTGTTTTTGTTGAGTAGGTTCCACTTATAGGTGAGATCATATGCTATTTGTCTTTCATCACATGGCTTATTTCATTTAGGATAATATTTTATGGTTCCATCCACGTTGTGAGGAATGGTAGGAATTATTCTTTTTCCTGCGTAGTATTCCATTGTCTAAATGTACCACCATTTTTTGATCCATATATTTACTGATGGGCATTTAGGCTGTTTCAAGCATTTGACTACTGTAAATAATGGTGATATGAACACTGGGGTGCATAAGTTCTTATGAATTGGTATTTCAGAATTCGTTTTTTGAATGTATATTAAAAATAAAATTTATTTAATCCAGTATATTTTTTATTTTTTAAATTTTATTTTAATTTTTATTCTTGTACAGTTTTCTGTCTTTTACTCCCATCCCAGCACACCGCCCCAGCCCTCTCTACCTCCCTCCCATTTCCACCCCCCCCCTAGCTTTTGTCCATGGGTCCTTTATACTTGTTGCTCTAAACCCTTCCCGTTTTCCCTTGATATTCCCTTCCCTCTCCCCACCCTGGTGAAGTCAGCCTGTTCTCAATTTCAGTGTCTTTGGTTAGATTATGCTTGTTTGATTGTTTTGTTGATTAGGTTCCTGTTGACAGTGAGATCATATGGTATTTGTCATTCAATGCCTGGCTTGTTTTGCTTAGCATAATGGTCTCCAGTTCCATCCATGCTGTCCCAAAGGGTAGGAACTCCTTCTTTCTTTCTACTGCATAGAATTCCATCGTGTAAATGTACCATAGTTTTTTGGTCCATGCATTTACTGATGGGCACTTAGGTTGCTTCCAACACTTGGCTATTGTAAATTGTGCTGCTATGAACATTGGGGTGTATAGGTTCTTTTGGATTGGTGTTTCAGGGTTCTTAGGATATAATCCTAACAGTGGAATTGCTGAGTCAAAAGGTAGATCCATTTTTAGTTTTCTTAGAAAATTCTATACTGCTTTCCATAGTGGTTATACCACTATGTCTGCAATCCCACCAACAGTGCACTAGGGTTCCCTTTTCTCCACAACCTCTCCAACACTTGTTGTTTGTTGCTTTGTTTATGATGGCCATTCCAACTGGTGTGTAGTGGTATCTCATTGTGGTTTTAATTTGCATGTCTCTGATAGCTAGCAATATTGACTATATTTTCATGTGTCTCTGGATCCTCTGTATGGCCTCTGGAGAATTTTCTGTTCAAGTCCCTTGCCCATTTTTTAATTGGGTTGCTTGTCTTCTTAGAGTGGAGTCATGTAAGTTCTTTATATATTTTGGAGATCAAATCCTTGTCTCAGGTATCATTGGCAAATATGTTTTCCTGTATAGTTGGTTCTCTTTTTATTTTAATATTGTTTTCTTTAGCCACCCAGAAGCTTTTTATTTTCATGAGATCCCATTTGTTTTTTCAATATATTTTATTGATTATGCTATTACAGTTGTCCCATTTCTCACCCATCATTACCCTCCACCCTGCACACCCCCTCCCACCCACATTTCCCTCCCTTCATGTCCATGTCTCATAAGTTCTTTAGCCTCTACATTTCCCACACTATCCTTGCCTTCCCCCTTTCTATTTTCCACCCACCATCTATACTAGTTATTCTCTGTACCTTTTCCCCCTCTCTCTTCCTCCCACTCCCCAGTTGCAGACCCTCCATATGATCTCCATTTCTGTGTTTCTGTTCCTGTTCTAGTTGTTTGCTTTTGTTTTAGGTGTGGTTGTTAATATCTGTGAGTTTGCTGTCTTTTTACTGTCATATTTTTTATCTTCTTTTTCTTAGATAAGTCCCTTTAACATTTCGTATACTAAGGGCTTGGTGATGATGAATTCCTTTAATTTGACCTTATCTGAGAAGAACTTTATCTTCCCTTCTATTCCAAATGACAGCTTTGCTGGATAGAGCAATCTTGGATATAGGTCCTTGACTTTCATTACTTGGGATACTTCTTTTCAGCCCCTTCTTGCCTGCAAGGTCTCTTTTGAGAAATCAGCTGACAGTCTGATGGGAACTCCTTTGTAGGTGACTGTGCCCTTATCCCTTGCTGCTTCTAGAATTCTCTCCTTCATTTTAATCTTGGCTAATGTAATTATGATGTGCCTTGGTGTGTTCCTCCTTGGGTCCAACTTTTTGGGGACTCTCTGAGCTTCCTAGACTTCCTGGAAGTGTATTTCCTTTGCCAGATTGGGCCAGTTTTCCTTTTTTATTTGTTCAAATAAGTTTTCCACTTGTTGCTCTTCTTCTTCCCCTTCTGGTACCCCTATAATTCAGATGTTGGGACATTTAAAGATATCCTGGAGGTTCCTAAGCCTCTCCTCATTTTTTTGAATTCTTGTTTCTTCCTTGTTTTCCATTTGGTTGTTTCTTTCTTCCTTCTGGTCCCCTCCATTGATTTGAGTCCCAGTTTTCCTCCCATCTCTATTGGTTCCCTGTATGTTTTCCTTCATTTCACTTATTGTAGCCTTCATTTGTTCATCTAATTTGTGAACAAAGTCAACCAATTCTGTGAGCATCATGATCACCAGTGCTTTGAACTGTGCATCTGATACCTTGGCTATGTCTTGGTCACTTTGATGAATTGGCTCTGGGGCTTTGATCTGTTCTCCTGCCTGAGCCACTTTTTAAAAATTATTTATTTATCTTTAGAGGGGAAGGGAAAGAGAGAGGGTGAGAAATATCAATATGTGGTTGACTCTCCTGCATCCCCTGCTGGGAACTGGCCTGCCACACAGGCATGTGCCCTGACTGAGAATTGAACCATGATCCTTTGGTTTTGCAGGCCCGTGCTCTAACCACTGAGCTACAGCAACCAGGGCTGAGCCATTTTTTTTGTTTTATTTATTTATTGTTTTTGGTCTGGTCACTGCTGTTATGTAGTGAGGGGCAGAGCCCTAGCTGTTCCCCAGGGCGAGGCAGCCCAGTAGCTGGCTTGTGATGCTGTATATGGGAGCAGAGTCTGAGAGGGAACAATGACACTTGCTCTGCTCTCTCTAGCATTCGAGTTCCTTACACCACTTCCCCCAAGCAAATTGGGCCCTTCTAGTGCTGATTTCTGTGTGGGTTGGCTTGTGTACATTCTAGGACCCTGTGGGTCTCTCCAACAAACTCTCCTGTGAGGCTGGGAGTCTCTTCTGGCACCTAAACTGTTTTCAACTGGTGTTTTTAGGTTTTATTTCCTGGCACTGCGGCCCTGGGTTGAGAGGTCTGTCTTGCTTCTGTTTGGCCTGGATTATCTGCACACGAATGTGGAATGCCTGGTCAGCCAGTGCCCCTGTGCGGCCTCACTGGGTCTGCCCTTTGCCACCCCATGCCCGGGATCTGCTAGCCCTCATGTGCAGGCCCAGGTCCACCAAGCTCCACTTCTTCCTGCCACGACTCTGCACCTCTTACCAGTTTGGATGAATGGTTGTTGGACTTGGGTATAGTTCAATTTTCTCTCACTTCTGGCTGTTTTCTTGCTTCTAAATCTTTGTTGTCTTTAATTTTGGTTTTGCAAGGAGGCACAGTGTGTCCACCTACGCCTGCATCTTGCCCAAAAGTCTGTTCTCCATTTGTTTATTTTTTCCTTTATGCCCCTTGCTTTATGGGGCATATCTGTAAAAATGTTGCTGTGTGAAATATCTGAGATTTTCCTGCCTATGTCATACTCTAGGACTTTAATGGTGTCACGGCTTATATTTAAATCTTTTATCCCCCTTGAATTTACTTTTGTGTATGGTGTAAGTTGGTGCTCAAGTTTCATTTGTTTTCATGTAGCTGTTCAGTTCTCCCAACACCACTTGTTGAAGAGGCTATTTTTATTCCATTTTATGTTGCTGCCCTCATTGTTGAATATTAATTGACTGTAGAGACTTGGGTTTATTTCTGGGCTCTCTGTTCTATTCCACTGGTCCATGCACCTGTTTTTATGCCAGTACCAGGCTGTTTTGATTATAGTGGCCTTGTAATACAGTTTCCTATCAGGTATTGTGATCCCTCCTACTTTGTTCTTCTTTCTCAAAATTGCTGCACCTATTTGGTGTTGTTTATGGTTCCATATAAAATTTTGAAGTGTTTGTTCTGTATCTATGAAATATGTCATTGGTACTTTAATAAAGATAGTGTTGAATTTATAAATGGCTGTGGGTAGTATACACATTTTGATGATGCTAATTCTTCCAATCCATGAACACGGTATATGTTTACATTTGTTTGTGTCTTCCTTGATTTCTTTGTTCAATGTTATGTAGTTTTCTGCATACAGAACTTTTACCTCCTTGGTTAAGTTTATTCCTAGGTATTTTATTTTTATTTTTGCTATATGGAATGGGATTTTTTTCTTGATTTCTGCTTCTGCTCTTTCGTTGTTGGTATACAAAAATGCCTTTGATTTCTGGATATTGACTTTGTATCCCTGTCTTTGGCTAAATTCATTTGTTAGGCCAAGGAGCTTTTTGGCTGAGTCTATAAGATTTTCTATGTACACTATCATGCCATCTTCAAACAATGATAGTTTTGTTTCATCTTTTCCAATTTGGATGCATTTTATCTCCTTTTCTTGACTAATCACTGTGGCTAGGAGTTCCAATCCTATATTGAACAGATGTTGTGAAAGTGAACAACCTTGTCTTGTTCATAATTTTAGTAGAAAAGATTTTAGTTTTTGCCCATTAAGTATGATGTTGGCTGTAGGTCTCTCATATATGGCCTTTATTATGATGAGGAATACTCCCTGTAGTCTGAATTTGCTGAGTGGTTTTATCACAAATGGTGCTTTTTCTGCATCTATTGATATAATCATGTGATTTTTGTCTTTGCTTTTGTTTATGTGATGTATTACATTTACTGATTTGCAAATATTGAACCATCCTTGCATCCCTGGGATGAATTCCACTTGGCCATGATGTATCATCTTTTTAATGTATTGTTGGATGTGGTTTGCCAATATTTTTTTGAGGATTTTAGTGTCTATGTTCATTAGCGGTATTGGCCTGAAGTTTTCTTTCTTTGTTGTGTCTTTATCTGATTTGGTGATTAGGATGATGCTGGCTTCATAAAAAGAGTTTGGGAGTCTTCCATCCTTTTGGATTTTTTTCAAATAGTCTGTGAAGGATAGGGGTTAGCTCTTCCTTAAAAGATTTGTGGAATTCTCCTGTGAAACCATATGGTCCAGGGCTTTTGTGTGTCAGAAGTTTTTTGATTACTGCTTCAATTACATCTGCTGTTATTGGTTTGTTCAGGCTTTCTGCTTCTTCTTCATTGAGTTTTAGAAGATTATATTTTTCTAGAAACTGGTCCATTTCACCTGGGTTTTCAAATTTCTTGCCATACAGGTCTTCATAGTAATTTCTTACAATCCTTTGTATTTCTGTTGTGTCAGTTGTAATCTCTCTTCTTTCATTTCTGATTGTGTTCATTTTGGGTCCTCTCTCTTTTTTATTGATGAGCCTGCTTAAAAGCTTGTCAATTTTGTTTATCTTTTCAAACAACCAGCTCCTGGATTAATTGAACCTTAAAATTGTGCTTTTAGTCTCTATGTCATCTAATTCTGCTGTGACCTTGTTTATTTCCTTTATTCTACTTGCTCTGGGCTGTCTTTGTTGTTTTTCCTTGAGTTCTTGTAGGCGTAGGTTTAAGTTGTTTGTTTGAAATGTTTCCATCTTTTAGGTAGGTCTGTATCGGTATCAACTACCCTCTGTGGTGTGCCTTTGCTGTGTCCGATAAGTTTGTGATGTTTTGAGTTCATTTTTGTTTGTTTCCAGAAACTTTTTGATTTCTTTCCTAATTTCATTCCTGACCCATTCATTTTTTAATAACATGCTATTCAATTTCCATGATTTTGAGTGTTTAGGGTTTTTCCTCTTAGGGTTGGTTTGTTGGTTCAGTTCCTTGTGGTCAGAGAAAATGCTTGGTATGATTTCAATTTTCTTGAATTTGTTGAGGCATGTTTTGTGCCCTGTCATGTGGTCTATCTTTGAAAATGTTCCATGTGCATTTGAAAAGAATGTGTATTTAGTTTCTTTGGGATGAAGGGCTCTATATATATCAGTTAAGTCCATTTCATCTAGGGTGTTGTTCAATGACACAATATCTTTGTTGATATTTTGTGTGGAAGATCTGTCCATTTTTGACAGTGTGTGTTAAAATCCCCTATTATAATTGTGTTGCTGTCAATGTATTTCTTGAAGTCCTCTAAGATTTTCTTGATGTATTTAGGTGGTCCTATGTTGGATGCATATATATTTACAATGTTTATGTCTTCCTGGTGGATTCTTCCCTTGAGTATTATGAAGTGACCTTCTGTGTCTCTCTTTAAGGCTCTTCTTTTGAAGTCTATTTTGTCTTATATGAGTATTACTACCCTGTCTTTTTTCCCCTTTCTGTTTTCTTGAAAAATTTGTTTCCAGCCCTTCACTTTGAGTCTGTGTAGGTCTTTTGTCATGAGGTGAGTCTCTTGTAGGCAGCATATGTGTGGGGCATACTTTCTTATCCATTCGGCTATCACATATTTTTTGATTGGAGCATTAGATCCACTTACATTTAAGGTTTTTATTGATAGGTACGTATTCATTTCCATTTTCCTACCTGTGTTCCTCTTTCACTCTCTCTCTCTTTTCCTTCTTTTCCTTAAAGCCGTCCCTTTAGCATCTCTAGCAGAACTGGTTTGTAGAAGTGTATTCTTTTAGACTTGTTTTGTCTGGGAAGCTCCTTATTTGGCCTTCCATCTTGATTAAAAGTCTTGCTGGGTAAAGTAGTTTTGGTTGCAGGCTGTTGGTTCTCATTACTTGGAATATTTCTTTCCATTCTCTTCTGGCTTGGAGGGTTTCCATTCAAAAGTCACCTGCTAAGCTTATTGGGGCTCCCTTGTATGTTACTTCCCTTTTCTCACTTGCTGCCTTTAAGATTCTCTTTGTCTTGGAATTTTGCCCTTTTAATTATGATGTGTCTTGAAGTAGGCCTGTTTGGGTTCCTCTTGATTGGTACTGTCTGTGTTTCCTGGATTTGTGGGATGTTTTATGTCATAAATTAGGGAAGTTTTCCATCATTCCTTTTTCAAATAGGTGTTCTATCCCTTGCTCTTCTTCTGGTATCCCTATTATATGGATATTATTATGTTTCCTGTTGTTTTGCATTTCTCTTAATCCCTCTTCATTTTTTTCTCAGCGTGTTTTCCTTTTCTTGCTGTTTCTGGGTGTTTTTTTTTTCCACTTTGTCCTCCAATTCCCGTATTCAATCTTCTACTTCATCAATTCCACTTTTGATTCCTTCCACTGTGGTCTTGCTTTCGGAAATTGTAATCTCTATTTACTCTTGGCCCTTGTTGATAATTTCTGTTTCCTTTTTCATGTTGCTATAGTTTGCAGTGAGTTCATTGTAGCTTCCCTGTAGTTTCTGCTAGCTCACTGTGAGCTCATTGAGCTTCCTGATAACCATTGCTTTGAGCTCAGTATCTGATAGTTGAGTTGCCTCTATTTCATTTGGCATTCTTTCCAAGGCTTCCTCCTTTCCTTTCATTTGGGGATTGTTTCTTCATCTTCTCATTTTTTTTGTGAGACTCTTCTTGTTAGCCTCAGCTTCTGAAACTGATCTGTTCTGGTTCCCTGGGTTTATGGTGTGATGTGAACTTCTGTGGTAGAATACCTGTGAGATTCAGTGGTGCAGTCTCTTCCAGGTATTCTGGTGTTCACAGCTTCCACTGTCTCAGCTGTTGGGATGCCCTCTCTTTGGGTTCAACTCTGGTTTTTTCACAGTTCTTTTTTTTTTGTCTAACTCTTGGGCATTTAAAAAGAGAAAAGGAAAAATAATGGAAAAAGAAAAAAGAGGAAGAAGAGATAAAATTGGAAAGAAAAGAAGAAGGAATAGAACAAGAAAGAAGGAAAGAGAAGCAAAAGGAAATTGAGGGATAAAAAAATAAAAAATAGGAATAAAAATATTAAAAATATATATTAAAAAACAAAAACAAAAACATCAACAACAAAAAAACCCTCTTGCTTGTTTCAAACTGGCCAAGCCAGTTTTTCTAGTCTTGCTGTTTGCAATAGGCTAAGAGTTGACTGTATTGCTTTTCTCCCCATTCAGCACTCAGTCATCTTTGGGCTACTCACCCCAGTGCTAGTTCGGCACCTCTCTGCACAGGGCCTTGGGCATGGGCTCTGGGCCTGCTGTGGAGCACACTTTCCCCAGCTTATGGTTGTGAGCTTCAATCTCCCTCAGATCGAGCACTTGCCAGGTTTACGGATGTGAACTCCAGGTCTTCTACAGGCCATGCGCACCATCCCTGGTTTATGGGTGCAGGTTCCCGATTTCCTACATAGCGTACACACTGCCCGAGTTTACTGGTGAGCGTTCCGGGTTTTCTTCATTGTGCGTGCTCCCCTTAAGTTCACAGGTGTGAGCTCCGGGTTTCCCACGGGTTGTGCACACTCCCTGGGTTCACATGTGTGGGCTTTGGTTCTCCCATGGATTGTTCACACTCCCTGGGTTCCCGGTGTGATCTCCAGGTCTTCCACAAAGCCCCCCGCTCCGGTTGTGGGTGCCTCTGGTCACACGGGCTCTGGTGTGTACTCCTCCCAGGGCTATGCGTGCATGCTTACAACCCCAGAGTGTTTGCCACTCAGACCTTAACTTCCCTCTCTGTGACTTCAAGCAACCAGGTCTCTCCCATTGCTGCTCAAACCTTGTTTGGCCAGGGAGAGCGTGGTTGTCCCAGCTCTCTCCCTAGAGCCCTGTGGCCAACCTGGCAAGTGCCAGTCCTGGGGCTTCAGCCACCCTGGTCTCCACACTGATCCCTGGGCTCTTATTGTCCTGACGTACTCTCCTTACCGTCTGGTTTTTCAATATCTGCTACAATTTTTGATCCCCTATTTTCATATATGCTATGGTACTGTTGGCTGTTGCTCTCTTCCTCTGTAGATTGGCTAGGTTTTTCTCCTGTGTGTAGGAGGAAGTGGGATCTGCCCCCTCCTACTGTACAGCAATCTTTCCTCCTAATCCAGTATATTCTTTGATAGTTGCATTCTTATTTCTTTATTATTTTTATTATTGTTTTTATTGTTGTTCAAGTATATTTGTCTCCTTTTCACCCCATCATGCCCTGATGTCCCACTCATCCCTGCCTCCCATGCTCCAACCCACCCACCTCCTTTGGCTTTGCCCATGTGTCCTTCCTACACATTCCTTGATGCCCCACCTCACTGTTCCCTATTGTCCCTCTCCCTCTTCCTCTCTGATTACTCAGATTGTTCTTTATTTCAATGTCTTTGTATTTTACTTGCTTCCTTTGTTTTGATTGTTAGGTTACACTTATAGGTGAGATCATGTGGTACTTCTCTTTCACAGCTTGCTCAATTTCACTTAGCATGATGCTCTCCAGATCCATCCATGCTGTCATGAAGGGTAGGAGTTCCTTCTCTCTTTCTGCTGTGTAGTATTCCATTGTGTAAATGTACCACAGTTTTTTTATCAATTCGTTTACTGATGGACACTTAGGTTGCTTCCAACACTTGGCTATTGTGAATTGTATTGCTATGAACATTAGGGTGCATAGGTTCTTTTGAGTTGGTGTCTCAGCATTCTTAGGGTATAATCCCAGCAGTGGAATTACTGGGTCAAAAGGTACTTCCATGTTCAGTTTTCTGAGGAAATTCCATACTTTTTTTCTACAGTGGCTTCTCTAGTATTCATTTTCACCAACAGTGCTCTAGGGTTCCCTTTTCTCCATAACCTCTCCAACACTTGTGGTTTGTTGATGATGGCCATTCTCACTGGTGTGAAGTGGTATCTCATTGGGGTCTTAATTTGCATCTCTCTGATGGTTAGTGATGTTGAGATCTTTTGATATGTCTCTGGGCCCCCTGTATGTCCTCCTCAGAGAAGTTTCTGTTCAAATCTTTTGCCCAATTTTTAATGGGATTGTTTGTCTTCCTGGACTGGAGTTGATTGAGTTCTTCACATTCTTTGGAAATCAGACCCTTGTTGTAGGTAAAATCTGCAAATATATTTCCCATATAGTTGGTTCTATTTTCATTTTAATGCTGTTTTCCTTCGCTGTGCAGAAGCTTTTTATTTTGATGAAGTCCTATTTCTTTATTCTTTCCTTTATGTCCCTTGCTCTAGGGGATATATCAGTTAAAATATTGCAGCATAGAATATCTGAGATTTTCCGGCCTATGGTCTCCTCTAGGACTTTTATGGTGTTGCAACTTATATTTAAGTCTTTTATCCATCTTGAGTTTATTTTTGTGTATGGTGTAAGTTGGTGACAGTTTCATTTTATTTTATTTTATTTTATTTTATTTTATTTTATTTTATTTTATTTTATTTTATTTTATTTTATTTTATTTTATTTTATTTTATTTTTTTATTTATTTTTGCATGTAGCTCTCTAGATGCCCCAAAACAATTTGTTGAAGAGGCTATTTTTAACTCCATTTTATACTTCTGCACCCTTTGCATATATTAATTGAGCATAGAGATATGGGTTTATTTCTGTGATTTCTATTCTGTTCCACTGTTTCATGTGTCTATTCTAATGTCAGTACTATACCCTTTTGATTATAGTGGCCTTGTAATACAGTTTGATGTCATATATTATGAATCCTCCTACTTTTTTCTTCATTCTCAACATTGCTTTGACTATTTGGGGTAATTTATGATTCCATATAAATTTTCAAAATGTTTGTACTCTTTTTAAAATATGTCATTGGTACTTTAATAGAGTTTGTGTTGAATCTATGATTTCCTTTGGGTAGTATGGGCATCTTGATATCAATTCTTCCAATGCATCAACATGGTTTATGCTTCTATTTTTCTGTGCTTTCCCTAATTTGTTTCTTCATTGTTGTGTAGTTTTCTGAGTACAGGTCTTCCACTTCTTTGGTTAAGTTTATTCTTAGGTACTTTATTTTTCTTTTTGCTATAGCAAAGGGTTCCCCCCCCACGATTTCTGTTTCTGATATTTGGTTGATGATGTACAAAAATGCCTTTGATTTCTGGAAATTGACTTTGTATCCTGCTGTTTTGCCAAATTCAATTAGGTTGAGTACTTTTTGGTGGAATCTATAGGGTTTTCTATGTACACTATCATGTCATCTGCAAACAATGACAGTTTTACTTCTGCCTTTTTAATTTGGTTGCTTTTTATTTCTTCTTGTCTGATTGCTGTGGCTAGGATTTCCAATACTATGTTGAACAGAAGTGGTGAAAGTGGACATCCTTGCCTTGTTCCTGACCTTCGTGGGAAAGATTTTAGTTTTCATCTATTGAGTGTGATGTTGGCTGTAGGTCTATCATATATGGCCTTTATTATGTTGAGGTATGCTCCCTCTACTCCCACTTTGCTGAGTGTTTTTATCATAATTTGGTGGTATACCTTATCAAATGTTTTTTCCACATCTATTAATATGATCATGTGATTTTTGTCTTTCATTTCATTTATGTGATGTATTGCATTTATTGATTTGGAAATATTGTAGCTTTCTTGCATCCCTGGGACAAATCCCACTAGATTATGGTATACAATCTTTTTGATGTATTGCTGGATGTGGTTTGCCTGTCCTTTGTTGAGGATTTTAGCATCTATGTTCATTGGTGACATTGGCCTGTAGTTTTCTTTCTTTGTTGTGCCTTTGTCCGGTTTTGGGATTAGGATGATTCTGGCCTTATTAAGCGTTTGGGAGTCTTCCATCTTCTTGGCATTTTTGGAATAGTCTGTGAAGGATAGGGGTTAGCTCTGCCTTAAATGTTTTTGTAAAATTCCCCTGTGAAACTGTTTAATCCAGGGATTTTGTGTGCTGTGAGGTTTTTTTTTTTTAATTATTGCTTTAATTTTGGCAACTGTTATTGGTCTGTTCAGGCTTTCTGCTTCTTCTTTATTCAGTTTTGGAAGATTATGTTTTTTCTACAAATATGTTCATTTCACCTAGGTTTTCAAGTTTCTTGGCATATAGCTCTTCATACCAATTTCTTACAATTCTTTGTATTTCTGTGGTATCATTTATAATGTCTCCTCTTTCAATTATGATGGTGTTTATTTGGGTCCTCTCTCTTTTTTCCTTGATTAGTCTGCTTTGAGACTTGCCAATTTTATTTTTTACTTTGACAATTAATTTTTTAAAAGATTTTATTTAATTATTCTTAGAGGGGCAGGGAGGAGAGAAAAAGATGGAGAGTAACATCAGTGTGTGGTTGTGTATCACATGCCCCCTACTGAGGTTGGAGAGACCTAGCCTGCAACACAGGCATGTGCATTGACTGAGAATTGAGCCAGTGACCCTTTGTTTCACAGGCACACACTTAATCCACTGAGCTATACCAGCCAGGGCTAAAGGCTTGTCAATTTTGTTTATCTTTTCCAGGAATCAGCTCCTGGATGTATTGATCCTCAGAATTGTAATTTAGTCTCTGTGTCTTTACTTCTGCTGTGATCTTAGTTATTGCTTTCCTTCTCACTCTGCAATGTGTTTTTTGTTGGCCCTCCAGTTCTTGTAGATGTGGGGTTAGGTTGTTTGTTTGAAATGTTTCTATCTTTTTTAGTAGGCCTGTATCACTATGAACTTCCTTCTCAGTATTGTCTTTGCTGTTTCCCATAAGTTTTGGACTGTTGTGAGTTCATTTTCATTTATCTCCAGAAACTTTTTGATTGATCCCTTGATCTCACTCTTAACCCATTCATTGGTTAACAGTATGTTTTTCAAGCTCTATGAATTTTAGTATTTTTTTATGTTTTTGTTTGAAGTTAGTTTCTAGTTTTATGCCCTTGTGGTCTGAAAAGACACTTGATATGTTTTCAACTTCCTTGAATTTGTGAGGCTTGTTTTATGTCCTATCATGTGGTATGTCTTTGAAAATGTCCCATGTGAATTTGAAAAGAGTGTGTATTTTGTTTCTTTGGGATGAAAGTTTCTGTACATTTATCAGTTAATACCATTTGATCTCAGTCATTTTGCAATGCTGCAATATCCTTGTTGATACTTTGTTTGGAAGATCTATCCATTTTTGACAGTGTGGTGTTAAAATCTCCTTTTATAAGTGTGTTGCTGTCTATATCTTTCTTGAGGTCCTCCAAGATTTTCCTTATGTATTTGGGTGCTCCTATGTTGTGTGCATATATGTTTATAATGTTTATGTCTTCTTGATGGATTCTTCCCTTGAGTATTATGAAGTGTCCTTCTGCGTCTCATTTTTTGGCTCTTTTTTAGAAGTCTATTTTCTCTAATATGAATATTGCCACCATGGCTTTTTTTCCTGTCCATTTGCTTGGAATATTTTTATCTAGTCCTTCGCTTTCAGTCTGTTTAGGTTTTTTGTTCTGAGGTGGGTGTCTTGTAGGGAGTATGTATGTGGGTTATGTTTTCTTATTCATTCAGCTACTCTATGCTTTTATTGGAACATTTAATCCATTTACATTTAAGGTTGTTATTGATAGATACTTATTCATTGACATTTTACTCCCTTCATACCTGAATGCCTATCTCACTCCCCCACTTTTTTTTTCTTTTCTTAATGCATTCCCTTTAGCATATCTTGCAATGCTGGTTTGGTGGGCATGTATTCTTTGAGCCTTTTTTCTTTCTGGGAAACTCCTTATTTCACCTAATATTTTAATTGAGAGCCTCACTGAGTATAGTAGTCTTGGTTACATGCCTTTACTTTTCATTTTGGAATATTTCTTGCCATTCCCTTCTGGCTTGGAGCATTTTTATTGAGAAGTCAGCTGCTAACCTTATTGGAGCTGCCTTGTATGTTACTTCCTGTTTCTCCCTTGCAGCCTTTAAGATTCTGTCTTTGTCTTGGAATTTTGCCATTTTAATTATGATGTGTTGAAGTGGGCCTCTGAGTTCCTCTTGATTAGGATCCTCTGTGATTCCTGGATTTGTGTGACTTTTTCTCTCATCAAATTAAGTAAGTTTTCCATCATTACTCTTTCAAACAGGTTTTCTATCCCTCATTCTTTTCCTTCTTGCACCCCTATTATACAGATGTTATTATGTTTCATGTTATCCTGAAGTAACCTTAACATCTCCTCTTACTTTCTGAGTCTTTTTTTTTTTTCTTTTCTTGCTCCTTTTTGGAGTTTTTCCTATGTTGTCCTCCAGCTTGTTGATTCTACCCTTTGCTTCATCTAGCCTGCTTTTTACTCCTTTTACTATGTTCTTCAATTTAGAAATTGTATTCTCCATTTCCTCTTGGCCCTTGTTATTTGTTTCTATGTCCTTTTTTATGTTGATACAGTTTGCAGGACACTCCTCATAGTTTCCCTGTAGTTTTTGGTAGTTCTCAGTGAACTCATTGAGGTTCCTTATAACCATTGTTTTGAACTCAATATTCAATAGTTGGCTTGCCTCTATTTCATTTAGCATTCTTTCTGAGGACTTCTCCTGTCCTTCCCTTTTGTGTTTGTTTGTTTATCTTCCCATTGTTTGTGAGACTCTCCTTGGTTGCCTCAGCTTCTTAAATTGTTCTGTTTTGACTCCCTGAGTTTGTGGTGTGAAATTCTCTTGTAGGAGACCTATGCGGTTCATTGGGGCAGTCTCCTTGATCTCCTCAGCTTGATTCTCTTGGAATGACCTTTATGCCCTTTATGTTAGTTCTTTGGATATAATTTGGTTTTGATTGTTGTTGGGTCATTCTTTCATGGGTCCTTCCCTCCACCTTGTTCACTGAGAGTCACTCAGTCCACCTTCTTTTATGTTTTTATGCAGGTGCTGCAAGAACAAAACCACAAAGCCCAGAGAAGAAGCCCACGTCCACAAAAGTATTTTCCCCTGCAATCTCCTATCAACAACAAAGGAACCAGTATTAATAAAGGTCTAAAGAAATTAAAACTATTATAAGAAATGAGAGAAATAAATTATAGTATATTTTCTAGTGATTTAATATGCATAAACTTGATGGACAGGATATGAATGTTAAAAAACTATGCATAATAGAAAATATTGGTAATCATGAAGAAGACTACAGTGAATTTCATCTAGGTAGCCTCTAGTATTTACCATTGTTTTTCCTTTCTGGTTCTGTCTCTGGTGTTGTCATATGTTGACCCCATCTGACCTTAGGCAGCCTGATCCAAGACTTCCAGGGATCTACTGTCTTTGGCTATTTCCTTCAGTTGTTTATTTATTCACTCTGCACTCAGAAGTCAGGCTTAAGCCCAATAGGGCATGGCCAAATACCTCCAGGGGTGGGGGCTATTGTTTCCCCTCTGGCTGCTGCTCATTGGAGAGTGGTCTGCCTAGCAGGATGGCTGCTGCCATATAGGGGATGACACAGCACTGGGATCCTGGCAGCTGCTCTCTCAGTTCTCTCCCCAATGCTTCTGACCCTAGTCTCTCCTGAAGTGTGTCTAGTCCACTCTGTCCCCTGTTTCCCAGGAATCTACTGTCTGTGGATGTCTTCTTCAGTTGTTAATCTAGTCACTCTGCATTCAGCAGTCAGTTTCAAGCACCTTACATCTGGGGCAGTCTCTCCTGGGGGCAGGGCTGTTGTTTCCCTTCAGGTTGCTGCTGCTTGGAGGGGAGTGGTCTGCTGCTTGGAGGAGAGTTGTCTGCCTGAGCACAATGGCTGCTGCTGTATGGGGGATGATTCAGCATTGGGATACCAATAGCTACTCTCTCAGCTCTCTCCCTAAAACTTCTGTCACTAGTCTCTCCTCATGCATCTCTACTCCACTTTGCCCCCTCCTTTGCTGGATCCCCAGGTAAGTGGCTACAAGTGAAAATGTGTGTGTTGTTCCCTTTAAATGGCTGTGTGTGTGACCAGCTATCCATCTCTGGTAGAGAGCAACACTGCTGCTTTTCACTACTGGTTGCTATCTGCACATTTTTTGTGTAGTTGGGGTTCTAGGCTGGGGATCCCAGCTTAGAGTTTAGACCCCATTCTTCTCAGGGAGATCCAACTGTCCATTTATCTGGCACCTCCTCCTGTGGGTGCCCAGCTAACCATCTCATGTCTCCACCACACTCCTTACCAAACAGGTTGTTTTGAAGCTGATTATTCTTTCTGTCTGAGGTTATAAGGCTTCTCTCTTTCTATTGTTCAGCTGTTTCTTTTGGGTGATTTCTTCACAATTTAGTTGCAATTACAGATTTGTCCTGGGAGGAAGTTAGTATGACTTCCATTCACTCCTCTACCATCTTGATATTCCTCTTAATAAGCTTTTTAATGCATACTGATATGACAGCTGTCACAATAGAATCTAATAAAATTGTTTTGATTAAGTTAAAGACAAATATACACTACCAGAGTCATCTAATGGATAAAAAACATATGAGCTCTTTGGTCAACCCAATAGAATTCCTTTCCATTCCCTTGGTTCTCCTTGCCAAACCCCCCTCCTCAAGAACCTGCCCAGTTATTGCCTCTGATGCACAACTTTCTCTGATACCCATGTTTAAAACTGAATCAGTTGTCACCACTTCCCTTCTGCACACTTACAGAGCCCCAGCCATGGGGTGCAACTTTTGTGGTCACATAAGATTCCTCACTTAAAAGAATCCTTTCCTGTGCTATTACCATCTTAAAATTCATAATGTTTTTTGAACAAAGGGTCCTGCATTTTTATTTCCCAGGGCTTTGCAAATTATGTATGTAGTCCATCCTTATCCTACTGCAGTGGATAGCGCCTAGCATGAGTTCAGTAAATGATTTTAGATTTTGAAAGTTGAGTTGTCCAGTTTTTCCTGTCCAGAAAAGGAACCATAACCATGTTTCTGTGAGATTTTTTTACATTATTTCAACATATCTATCAAAGTCTTACTGTAGTCATAGATCTTTCTTAATTTATCCTTGGCATTCCATTCACTGAAACCACAAAGGAACTGTTCTCATTCTTAAAGGACAAATCTTACTCCAATTTTGCAGTTGTTCAAATGATATGATATTAAACCTAAAGTACTTTGTAATTTATCTTCAAGAGGAATGGCTTTGATTTGTTGAGGTACTCATGCAAGAAAAAAAGATTGAATGCTCTAATAGCATACCCAGGGTATATATTTCACCACTCTCACTCTCCATTCTTCACACACTCAGTACAAGTGAAGTACTTGGCTTCCAGGGACAGTAGAAGAGCCTTCACTTTGAAAATACCTCTAAGAGAGGGCTGTCACAGGTTTTTTAGTTGAAACAAGAGGATATATTGTGAAACAAATGAAAGTCCTCTCAATGTAATTTGATACAAACATATAATTTCAGAATTCTACTTGATAATTCTATTCATTTACTGTGATTTGTTCAGAATTTTGTTCCTAAGTGTGTATGGAGGTGAGTTGCAAGTGTCAAACATCATCAATTTTCAGATTTGGATGCAGTTGACAGAGTGTATAGCATACTGTGTGATTAGAAACAGCTTGAGTTGTATACAGAACTGTATTTTTATTGACTTGTTTAAAGTAGCATAAAGTGGTTGTATTGCTTTTTTTTTGTTTTCTAAGCCTTAATAAGGATGTGATGGGCATTGCAGAAAGAATGCTGAGGTATTGCAATAAACTATGGTTCTATACTTAATCATTAACACTGATACCAGGATCATGTTGCCATCATCATCATCACCATCATCATTGTACTAACCATATACATTAGTTTAGGGCTTAATAGTTTCCAAAGATGCATTTGAATCCACTGCCTGTCATTGTTATTGCTGAGGGAGCATGCATCTTTAGGGAATGTATGTTTGTAATTTTCCTCTCATATCCACTTACTGATGATGTTTCTTTGAGAAATTATAAGAAAAACTGGAAGAGGTAGAAAGAATTTGGAGATTCAGAACATAAGGATTGTAAGAAATACAATTGAATTAGGAAATAAAAGTCTAATGTAATAGGAAAACATAAATTACAAACATTAAAGGAAATTATTTGGGTTTTATGCCTAGGGAGAGCAGAAGATTGCTACAAGTGTGCTCCACAAAGTTGCCCAACCACCCACAACCACTGAGAGTTGGTTTTCATGGGTTCTAGCTCTCTTTGAGCTATCTGGAGGAATAGATTAATCCAATTCACTGCTTTTTAGGTAGGCTCTTTGGGAAAATGATAGAGGAGTGGGGGATGAAGGTCCTGCTAATTACTAGTTGCAAAGAAGTGCATTGTGAGGATGAACAGTCACCTTATGAAAAGATTTATCTCATTACAAAAAGAATGCCAAAGTCCTTTAAAATACAAACCTGTCAAGTGTTTGTTTATATGTCACTAATTACTCAACTGAGGTACAAATTAAAAGTCCCTGCTGAAGGATGTTAATCAGAAAATAAGACAAAGCAAATCTAATATCATACTGGTAAGTATACTTGTCAGATTTTACATTTTTTTCTTTTATTGTAGAGCAAGCTAAAATACAAAAGTATGGTTTAATATGAAATCCTTGGAAATTCTTGAGAGCTAACCTGTCAAAGGATCAGAGACTTCCAATAAAATGTATAGTTGAACTGCAATTAATATTGACACATGGACAAAACCAAGGGGTAAGGTAGAAGCAAGGAAGGAAGGTGAATTTGGCTGAGGTGGAGGGGAGTGGTTGGGGGAAAATGCAGACAGCTGTAATGGAACAACAGTAAAATAATTTAAAAAGTATTGATAAGGACAGCATTAAAATATATCTTAGATTCTAAGTCATGCAAGGGCAGGGACCATGTTTTGTTCATCTTACAGTACAGGGCCTATCATAAAATAGGGGTACAGGAAGTTTTTCCTGACTGGATATAAAATTTAGAGGGACCCTAGAGTAATGGGAGGAAGAATATTTTCTGTAACAAGTTGGAAGGAGAGTGCTTAAATCTTGATCAGAGTTTACAATTTGAGACATTTGAAAAAATTTGCTTGGTATCCCAATGTGATGCCTTTTGTTCTGAGAAACATCATGGCCTGTGTTGTGAAGCATGTGTTCTTTGTGAAGGGGCACTGCTGAGGCATTATATTTCCTTCTGCTACACAAATCATAGCATATGATTTGATTGCCATGTTTAGGCATAGGGACATCTGGATAGGTCCCTCTTTTTACTTCAGTGCCATGTAAAATGAGTAAAAAACTTTCCTTTCTCTGCCCACCCCTCTCCACTGTTTAAACTAAACTGTTAAGCCTGGATTAGGCTTGTGAAGAAGGCCTGCTGCTGTTTTTTTTCAAACCATATGGTGCTAAAGCAAGAGTAGAGCCTAATATTCAATGCACCACTGTGCAAGAGAATTGACTCAATAAATATTTCTTGAATGCTTGTTAATTTCAAGGCTGGAAGTATGTGGATTGAAGCTACTAGCTAATAAGATTGAGAAGGTATTTTCCTCTGTAGTATTGAGTAGACATTGGCTTGTCAATTCTACTTCCTAAAAGTGTTTCAAATCCATCCAATATCTCAACTTTCTTTCAACCTTCTAGCATAAGCCATTATCATCTCATGGATAGTTACTGAACTCCCTCTTCCAAATTCACTTCCCTTCATTCATCATGCATATATGGGCCCTTTAACAATTTCAGGCAGATTATATTACTTCTCTTCTCAAAACTCTGCAATGGCTCCTGATCTCACTCAGTGTTCTTAAAAGCCAAAGTCCTTCACAAACCCTACATAATTACCCTGCAGTCATCTTAACTCCTAAACCACTCCCCTATGCCCATTCTGCTCCATCTAAACTGACTGCCTCTTAGTGCCTGACAAATTCTTTCTTGCCTCAAGGGCTTTGTGGAGTCCATCTTTTGGAAAAGATAATTACCTGCTGGCTCTTACCTACCTTTTAGGCCACTGTTTATTCATCAAATACTCTGTCCACTCAATTTATATTTCATAGCATGTTGTTGGCTTCCTTCATGACATTTAGTACGGTTTCTCATTCTATATTTTGATTCATGGGTTATCTAACTCATCCACTAGAATATATGCTCTATGGTGGCAGAGATCATACAAATTTTTGTTCACTATTATATTTTTAAATTAAATGTATCAGTGTACCTTTGATTAATAAAATTATATAAGTTTCAAGTATACAATTCTATTATTTGTATTGCATTGTGTGCCCACCATACAAAGTCAAGTCTTCTTTTGTCACATTATATTTGACCTCCTATACCCTTTGCCATTCCCAACCCTCTTTCCCTCTGGTAATTGCCCTATTATTGTCTGTGTCTATGAGTTGTTGTTTATCTTGTTTGTTCATTTCTTTTCAATTTTATATTTCACACACAAGTAAAACATGGTTCTTAACATTTTGTTTGACTTATTTTGCTTAGCATGATACTCTCAAGATCCATCCATGTTGTTGTAAATGATGGTGTTTCACATTTTTTATGGCTGAGTAGTTTCCCATTGTATATATACACCATATCTACCTTATGCAATCATCTGTCTAAGGACACTGGTTTATACCATGTCTTACAGGGTGTGCCTACATCTGCTTTGCAGGGTAGACTAGCTCTCTAAGATGAAGGCGTAGATGCCCCCACAAAAGACAGCAGCAGGGCTCAGGGTATCAGCAATCCCTAGAAAGACTTAACTCAGTGGGACTGAAGGCAGAGGCTGGATGCAAAAGGACACTAGGGGCCTGGCAGCAAACTGAGGAACTGGGCTGGAAGCTGGACAAAGCTGAGAGGGCAGCTCAGACTTGGCCCCCATCCCCACAAAACCACAGGAAGGAAGCAAACCTAAACCAATTCCTTCTCAGCCTGCTGCAGCCAGGAAGACCAGAAGAACTGCCTTGGCTTGTTTAAAGCCAGAAGGAAACTTCTTCTTCTTTTTAAAATTCCTTCTTCCTTCCTTTCTTTTTTTTTAATTCCTTCCTACTTCCTTCCCTTTTTGTTCTATTTTTTTATTCCTACAGGTGAGAAAATGAAGCCTGGAGTTGTGGAAGGATCAGAATTAGACCCAAAGAGGAGTCATCCCAACAACTGAGACAATGAGACAAATTTCACTTTGCTACTCCAGAGAACTTGCAAGTTATTATATATTTGTATTATTATTAGTTTTTTTCATTATTTTTACATCTTTTATTTTATTAGTATTTTTAAAATTTCTCTTCTTGCTGTTTAGTCTTCTTCATTTGATTTGTTAAATTGCATTGTTTGACTGGTTTCCCTTGTTCAATCTTTCACAGTGTATTTTTAATTTTCTGTCTTTCATTTCACTTGGGTTCCAATAGCACACTATTCCAGGTCCTCTACTTCCTATTCTTATTATTCAGATCACATAGATTTGGTCATATGATTGTTGTCCCATTATTATTATAAATAATTGCTATTCCATACAATTGTTAATACTACACAGCACCCCTCCCAGATCATAGCTCACTTCACTGTTTCTGGAACTTTATTACTCTTGTGGCTAAATCTATTTTCTCACACACTACACCTATTTTCTATCCTTTACTCTCACTATATCTCATAATCTGACATCCCAAGAACTCATCGCTTTCAGGACCCAACTAACACCCCTCAAAAAAACAAGAGTCTTAACATTTTCCCACACTTTCTAAAAAGTGGCTATTTGGGTGAAATATCATGGTTAAAACTAAACATAGCCAAAGGATCTCCAATCTCTTCTCTATATGTTGGTACTTTAAATATCATAGAAAATACTCTTGCTGACTTAAACTCATTCTACATTCCACCTTCAATTGATCACAAAAAAGAGTAAGTGGGAGCTGTGAACACCAGTATACCTGCTGTAAGGGAAACCCGCCAACAAAGGAAGTGCCAACAGATAACAACAGAAGAAGGTGAAGGAAGGATTGGATGCCACACTAACCTCCACCCAGGACTGATCTGGAAATACAAGTGAATGGTGGAGCAATTACCCAGAACAATCAACTGAACAAGAGTGAGAGAGAAGTCTCAAAACCTTATACAGACAGAAAAACCAGCTTCAACACAACCTGTCCACACCTGCACAACAGAATACAAGATGTGGTGGAGAGAGTGACCCTCAGTTAACCAGCAAGAGGGAAGGACCCACCAAAGAAAGACCCAACAACAATCAAAACCCAAAGACTACAGAGAACCAACATAACAACAGCCCAAGACCAGCAAGCACAGAAGACCAAAGAGATGGCACCACTGAATCTCACAGGTCTTCTACCATAAAACTTCACACCATAAACCAGGAAGTCAGAAAAGACCAATTTAAGAAGCAGAGGCTAACAAGAGGAGTCTCACAAACAATGGGAAGACAAACAATCCCCAAATGAAAGGAAAGGGGGGAGCCTCAAAAAGAATGCTAAATGAAATAGAGGCAAGTCAACTATCAGATATTGAGTTCAAAGCAATGGTTATCAGGAAGCTCAATGAGCTCACAGTGAATTACCAGAAACTACAAGGAAACTGCAATGAACTCATTGCAAACTATATCAACATTAAAAAAGGAGATAGAAACTATTAACAAGGGCCAAGAGAAAAAGAAAAATACAATTTCCAAATTGAAGAGCACAGTAGAAATAATCAAAAGTGGGTTAGATAAAGCAGAGGATTGGATCAGCAAGCTGGAGGACAAAGTAGAAAAAAAAAACTCAGAAAGAGCAAGAAAAGGAACAGAGACTCAGAAAGAATGAAGAGGTATTAAGGAAAATGCAACATAACTTGAACAGTAATAATATTAGTATATCAGCCCAATACATCAGTAATAATATCTGTATAATAGGGATACCAGAAGGAGAAGAAAAAGCATAAAGGATAGAAAACCTGTTTGAAAAAGTAATGATGGAAAACTTCCCTAATTTGATGAGAAAAAGTCACATAAATGCAGGAAACAGAGAGTCCCAATCAAGAGCTACCCAGAGAGCCTGCTACAAGACACATCATAATTGAAATGGCAAAATTCCAAGACAAAGTGAGAATATTAAATGCAGCAAGGGAAAAACAGGAAGTAACATACAAGGGAGTCCTGATAACTGACTTCTTAACAGAAACACTGTGGGCCAGAAGGGAATGGCAAGAAATATTCCAAGCAATGAAAAACCAAGGGTCTACAACCAAAACTACTCTATCCAGCAAGGCACTCAATTAAAATAGAAGGCCAAATAAGGAGCTTCCTGGAGGAAAGAAGCTTTATTAATGAATACAACCAACCAAGTCATCCAAACCAACTCTGCAAGATATTCTAAAGGTTCTGCTTTAAGAAGAGGAAGAAAAACAGTGAGAGAGAGGAACACAGGTACAAATAAAATGGCAATGAATAAGTGCCTGTCAATAATAACCTCAAATGTAAATGGATTAAATGTTCCAACCACAAGGCATTGAATAGGTGAATGGACATGAAATCATGACCCACAAATATGCTGCCTACAAGAGACCCACCTAAGAACAAAAGACTTGTACAGACTAAAAATGAAGGTGTGAAAACAAATATTCCAAGCAAATGGAAAGGAAAACAAAGCCTGGGTGGCAATACTCATATCAGACAAGGACATCAAAAAAGAGGCAAAAAAGAAAAAAGAAAAAGAGAGACCCAGAAGGGCACATCATAATAGTCAAAGAATGAATTCATCAAGAAGACTTAAACATTGTAAATATATATGTACCCTACATAGGAGCACTCAAATACATACAGAAAGTCTTGGAGGACTTCTAGAAAGATATTAACAGCAACACAATTACATTAGGAGATTTTAACATTCCACTGTCAAAAATCATAAATCTTCTGATGAAAATATCAGCAAAGGTACTGTGGCATTGAACAATGCCCTAGATTAAGTGAACTTAACTGATATTAGAGAACTTTTTATCCCAAAGAAGCAAAATACACATTCTTTTCCAATGCACATGGAACATTTTCAAAGATAGAGCACATATTAGGACACAAAACAAGGCCCCCAAAATTCAAGAAAATTGAAAATATATCCAGCATTTTCTCCAACCACAAGGGACTTAAATCACAAATGAACATCAAAGAAAAAAACCCCAACACTCAAACTTGTGGAGACTGAATAGGATGCTATTAAACAATAAATTGGTGAAGAATGAGATTAGGAAAGAAATCGAAAGTTTCTGGAAAGAAATGAAAATGAACTCGAATGATCCAAAACTTATGGGGCACAGTAAAAACAATCCTGAGAGGGAAGTTCATAATGATACTTGCGTACCTAAGAAAGATGGAAACATTTCAAATAACAACCTAACCCTATGCCGAAAACAAGTTGAGGAACAACAACAAAGACAGCCCAAAGAAAGTAGAAGGAAGGAAATAAACAAGATCAGAGCAGAATTAAATGACATAGAGACTAAAAGCACAACTCTAAGGATCAATGAATCCAGGAGCTGGTTCTTTGTAAAGATAAACAAAATTGTCAAGCCTTTAAGCAGGCTCATCAAGAAAAAAAGAGAGAGGATACAAATAAACACAATCAGAAATGAAAGAGGAGAGATTACAACTGATACCACAGAAATACAAAGGATTGTAAGAAATTACTATGAGGAACTGTATGCCAAGAAATTTGAAAACCTAGGTGAAATGGACAAATTTCTAGAAAAATATAATCTTCCAAAACTCAATGCAGAAGTAGAAAGCCCTAAAAGACCAACAACACCTGATGAAATTGAAAGAGTAATCAAAAAGCTTCTGACACGCAAAAGCCCTGGGCCATATGGCTTCACAGGAGAATTTTACAAAGCATTTAAGGAAGAGGTAACCCCTAACTTTCACAGACCATTCCAAAAAAGCCATGAAGATGGAAGACTCGCAAACTCTTTTTATGAAGCCATAATCATCCTAATACCAAAAACAGATAAAGACATAACAAAGAAAGAATATTTCAGGCCAATATCACTGATGAACATAGACGCTAAAATTCTCAACAAAATATTGGCAAACCGCATCCAACAATATATTAAAAAGATCATACACCATGACTAAGTGGGTTGCATCCTAAGGATGCAAGGATGATACAATATTTGCAAATCAGTAAACATAAAGAAAAGGAAGGACAAAAATGAAATCATCATATCAATAGATGCAGAAAAAGCATTTGATAAAGTACAGCACCCATTTATGACAAAGAAACTTAGCATACTGGGAATGGAGGAAACATTCCTCAACATAATAAAGGCCATATGTTAGAGACCTACAGCCAACATCATAGTCATGCGCAAAAACTTAGAGTTTTCCTGGTAAGGTCAGAAACAAGGGAAGGGTGCTGCTTTCACTGCTCTTTTTCAACATAGTATTGGAAGTCCTAGCCACAGCAATCATACAAGAAAAGAAAATAAAAGGCATGCAAATTAGAAAGGAGGAAGTAAAACTGTCATTGTTTGCAGATTACATGAAAGTGTACATAGAAAAACCTATAGACTCCACCAAAACATTTCTTAATGTGAATTTGGCAAAACAGCTGGAGACAAAAATCAGTATTCAGAAAACAAAGGCATTTTTGTACACCAAGGATGCCATATCAGAAACAGAAATCAGGAAAAAAAATCCCACTTACTATAGCAACAAGAAAATAAATGTAGGATAAACATAACCAAAGACGTAAGAGACCTGTCCACAGAAAACTACACAAGACTGAATAAATAAATTAAGGAAGAAACAGATGGAAGTGTGCACCATACTCATGGATTGAAAGAGTTAACATCAAAATGTCCATAGTACCCAAAGCAATGTATAGATTCAAAGCAATCCCTATTAAAATATCAATGACATATTTTACAGATATAGAGCAAACATTTCAAAATTTATATGGACCCATAAATGTCCCCAAAGAGCTGCCGCAATTTTGAGAAAGAAAAACAAAGTAGGAGGGATCACAATACCTGATATCAAACTGTATTACAAGGGTACTGTAATCAAAACAGCCTGGTACTGGCATAAGAACAGACACATAGACCAATTGAACAGACCAGAGAGCCCAGAGATATACCCAGTCTCTATGGTCAGTTAATGTTTTACAAAGGGGAAAAGAATAAAATGGAGTAAAAATAGCTTCTTCAACAAATGGTATAGGGGAATCTGGACAGCTACATGCAAAAAATTGAAACTCTATCACCACCTTGCACCATACATAAAAATAAATTCAAGGTGGGTAAAAAACTTAAATACAAGTTGTGACACCATAAAAGTCCTAGAGGGAAACATCAACAGGAAAATCTCAGACATTCCATACAACACCATCTTCACTGGTATGTCCCCTAAAGCAAGTGACATAAAGGAAAGAATAAACAAATTGGACTTCATCAAATTAAAAATCTTCTGCATGGCTAAAGAAAACTAGCACTGAAATAAAGAGAACTAAATGTAAAGGAAACCATATTTGCCAATGATACCTCAGACAAGGGTTTGTTCTCCAAAATATATAAAGAACTCACATGACTCCATTCCAGGAAGACAAAAAAAAATTAAAATGGTTAAAAGACTTGAACTGACACTTCTCCAAGAAGGGCATACAGAGGGCCCAGAGACACATGAAAAAATGCTCAGCATCACTAGCCATCAGAGATAAAAATTAAAACCACAATGAGATAGCACTTCATGTTGGTGAGAATGGCCATCATAAACAAATCAACAACTGTTGCAGAGGATATGGAGAAAAGAGAGCCCTAGTGCACTGTTGGTGGGAATGTGGACTGATTCAGCCACTGTGGAAAACGGTATGGAATTTCTTCAGAAAAATAAGGATGAAACTGCCTTTTAACCTAGCAGTTCCACTGCTGGAATTATATTCTAAGAACTCTGAAACATCAATCCAAAAGAACCTATGCACCCCAATGTTCATAGCAGCAAATTTACAATAGCCAAGTGCTAGAAGCAACTTTAGTGCTCATCAGTAAATGAGTAGATCAAAAAGCTATGGTGCATTAACACAATGGAGTACTACACAGAAGAGAGAAAGAAGGATCTTCTACCCTTTGCAACAGCATGGGTTGAATTGGAGAGCATTATGTTAAATGAAGTAAGCCAAGTGGGGAGGGACAAATGCCATATGATCACGTTTAAGTGGAACCTAATCAACAAAAGAAAAGCAAGCAAAATATAACCAAAGACACTGAAATTAAGAACAATCTGACAATAACCAGACAGAAGTTTGGAGGCAATAATGAGGGGAAGGGTTTTCATGAACTACTATAAAGGACACATCATCAAAATCAAGAGGGAATGTGGAAGGAAGGGTGGGAGGTGTGTTTGGCTGTGGTTGGTGGGAGTGGTGTTGGTAAAATGCAGACAACTGTAATTGAACAACAATAAAATAATAAAATAGTAAATATAATAATATAAGAATAAGCTATGTTTTGTGTACTCACAACTATAAAACCAATTTTACCCCACTCTGTACTTCGCATATTAACCCCTTGTCAAAGCTGTTGTTTGCAAATATCTTCTCCAATTTGGTTACATTTTTGTTTTGTTGACAGTTTCTTTTGCTGTGCAGAAGCTTTTTATTTTGACGTAGTCCCATTCATTCATTTATTTATTTATTTTATTATTTTTAAGTCCTCACCTGAGGATATGTTTTCACCAATTTAAGAGACGAGAGAGAGAAAGAAAGAAAAACATTGACCAGTTGTCTCCTGTACATGTACCAACTTAAGGATTGAAGCTGCAGCCTAGGTATGTGCCCTGACCATGAATCAAATACACAACTTTTTGGCATATGGGATGATGCTCCAAACATCTGTGCCACCTGATCTGGGCCCATTCATTTATTTTTGCTTTTACTTCCTTTTCCATTGGTGTCAAATTCATAATTTTTTCTTTATAACCAAGGCCCATACGTTTTCTTATATGTAATTTATTGTTTCAGGCCAAATAATTTTTGACAAAGGAGCCAAAAACATGCAATGGAGAAAAGACAGCCTCTTCAATAAATGGTGCTGGGAAAATTGGAAAGCCATATGTAAAAGAGTGAAACTTGACTGCCATTTGTCCCCATATGCAAAACTTAACTGAAAATGGATTCCTATTGTATTCTCTTTTTTATTTCTGTGTTTTTAATAATTTTATTGCTATTCTATTATAGTTGTTCCACCCCCCCTTTGTATTCTTTACATTCTAGTAAAATTTCTTCCACATAATATGTACTCAGTAAATGTAACCAATTACTCTCTACTCAATCAATGTAAGGTACAAATAATGTAACTCAAAAAATACATGCTGCTTATAGCCAACATGCATATTCCATGAAACATTTATTTTTTTTCTCCACAGACTGTTATTAAATCAGTACGATGTTTCAATCAGTGGTATCTTTGAATAAATGAGATATGACATGCACAGTCACTATAAAGTAATGGAATAATTCATGGATCAGCCCAATTTGCATGTAGCCTGATAGTAATACATCAAATGAAAGAATGTATTCTTACAAAGGCTGTTTGGGTTGTTAGTGCTAGAAGCTTTGCAAATGATGTCCAAGTGATTACCATATTACTCATTATAAATTAGTACACTGGCCTTGGGTTTTATAAGTTAATGTTGGTAGATTTGCTTAACAAGATTTTGCCCTTGAGAGATGAATCCATGCCATTTAAGATGAGCTAATAAAATATAAAATCAGGTATCAGAGCCTACAAAATTGAAGTCTAGACATTTGACCTACCTTGGTAGTTCATTTAGGATCATGTTATTATGATAGGACTCTTTATACAAGATTCATCCTGGTACTGTGGGATTTTAGTGCATGGAATATTGTCAATCTTTGAACTTTAACTGAGGCTCGACTATTTCAAATTTATGGAAAACATGCAGTAGGATACAGAAAAATTCTAAAAATACTTAGAAGATTTGCAAGAGAAAAACTACCTCAAAATTGTGCATAATTATTAGAAATTATTCCACATCCCAATGAAATGTATTATAGTCAGTTCATATTACTATAAATCAGACTAATCTAAGGTAATGGAAATATACTATTCTTTCTTTCACTCACTCATTTTGAACTGTATATCATGCCATTAAAATTCTTTGCTTTTCTTGACTTGATTGGTAGTTCTTTTTTTTTTTTTGTAGTTTACTTTGTTACTTTTTTCTTCACGAGATCTGCTCAGCAACTCATGAGATCTTTCTCTTTTTCTCCTCCCTTTTCTCCCTTCTTCTGTTTTATCATTTGTTTCTTTTCCCTGCTGATTTTATCTTTAGCTGTGCTTACAAGTAAGCAGCCTAATTCACTACTTATGATATAGTATTAGAAAAATGGCAGCAGGTTATAGCCAAGATCTGTAAACAGCCCAAGTGCCCACCAGTATATGAGTGGATAAAAAAGCTGTGGTGCATTTACACAATGGAATACTATGTAGTAGTAAAAAAAGAAGTCTTACTTTTTGTAACAGCATGGATTGATCTGGAGATTATTATATCAAGTGAAATAAGCCAGTCAGAGAAAGGCAAATACCATATGATCTCACCTATAAGTGGAACCTAATCAACAAAATAAAAAGCAAGCAAAATATAACCAGAGACATTGAAATAAAGAACAAACTGACAGTGACTGGAGGAGAGGGGGGTGGGGTATAATGAGGAAAAAAGGGAAGGGACAAGTCAAGGAATATGTATAAAGGACCCATGGACAAGGACAAGGGGGTGGGGGTGGGCGGGACATGGGAAAGCAATGGGGAAAAAGGTAGGACAACTGTAATTGAACAGTAATAAAAATTAAAAAAATTGAAAATTAAAATGCTTAAATATATTTTGTTTATGTTATATATTTCTTTATATTTATGTATAATGCATTTATATTTATTTATAATTTTATTTGTATATTTTATTTGTGATATATGCAAATATTACATATAAATATATGTATGCATTTATAAATAAATAGCCATCTTATATATCATGAACCTACATATACCCACCACTCATATTCAAAAATTATCTTGTAACATGTGTCATCATCTCTCCACATTGCATTTTATGTTGCTGAAGTAAGGTGGAGTATTAAAATATAAGAATTAAAAATAAATTATAAAAGAAAAGAATCCCAAAGAAAATTTGAGCAAAGAAATGTTTGTTGTTGCAGTGAAGAATTTACAACAGCAGTTGGAGAGCTGATGTTGGATCTCTTAGAGCACAGGTGGCAAACACAAGGCCTGCGGGCCAAATCCAACCCACCACCTTGTTTTGTGTGGCCTGGCACCTTGTTTCTATTTGGTGGCATTGCTGAGCTCTCACTTAACTGTTAAGGAGTAGTTACATTTATACAGTCCTAAAATTACATTCGGCCCTTTGAAGGCAACTGCGAGGCTGATGTGGCCCCTGGTGAAAATGAGCTGGACACCCCTGCTCTAGGGGTGTCAAAGATCAGAGTGCTTTCCCAAACTCCATATATATCCATATTTCACAGCTCTCTTCTCTCACTATTGCTTTCAGTTTATTAGCAAGCTCTGTCACTTCTATTCCCAAAATATATGTTGATTCTGTCTGTCTCTCTACCTCTTCACTACCACACATCTAGCCCTTGTCACCATCATCCTCACCTAAATTATGTCCTAAATTTTCTGTCTGCTCCCATCCTGGCCCTCATGTTCCATTCTTAGCCAAGCATCTCTAGTGATTTCTTTTAAAATCCAAGCTAAATCAGTAACCATTCTGCTCCACACCTTCCAATGGCTCCCAATTATGATAAGCATAAAATCCAATGTCTTTACCATAGCCCCTTCCCATCTGCCCAGTATTATCTCCCACCACTCTTCCCCTTGTTCACTGGGTTCTAGCTATACATAGCTTTCTTGCTGTTCTTCAAACACTCTAATGTCTTTCTTGTCTGAGGATCTTTGCATAGACCATTCCTTCCACCTGCAAAGCTTCTCCCATTTTCTTTTGTCTGGCTAGCTCCTTCTGTCTCGAAACTCTCAGCATAAATGTTTGCTCTACAGAGACCTTCCCTGATGAATATAACTTCTACCATCATCCAATCTTCCTTCTTGAGCTAAGCTCCTTTTTTGTTAACTCTATGGCACTTATGAAAATTAATCATTATTTTACTTACTTATTTTCTTTCTTCCCCACTAGACTGTCAGATCTTTTAAATCAATATCTCTCAACCTTGTTCACTGCTATATCCCCAGGGCCTAACTAAGTATCTGGTTAATTACACTAAAGGTACTCAATAAATGTTTCCTGAATGTGTAAATAAATAAATAAGTGAATGAATGAATGAATAAAGAGAGGCACATGGTGACATAGACAAAAACTGGGGAAATGGGAGGTGGCACTGCATTCCAAGTTCAAACAGTTGACCTCCATCTCTGAGACTAGCCCGCATATTTGGACTGTGAATGAAAAAATGCTGGAGCCAGTGTGTCAAGAGAAAAACTGAAGTGAGTACCCAGTAGGTATATTTGAATGAAGAGCTGACCAGTTCGTAGGTCCTGCCTTTTTCTCAAACCTAAACTTGTAAACTGTCCAGTGACAGCCTGATTGTATTCCCAGCCCATTGGTACTTCCAATCTTCAGGGACCAGATTGTTCTGCCACACGTCAGGTCACTCAATGCTCCAGATTATTTTTAAATAATTAAAATCAGCAAACTCATGGATGGAATAATGGAGTAAGAGAGAAAAAGAGGTTGGGGCATGCTCAAAGCTGGAGGTGGAAGGGAGATCACACTCTTATTGCAATTAAATTTCAAGAGAAAATGCTTTTTTAGAATAAGAAAGCAAAAGAATGAAATGTCTAGGTTCACTCCGTAGTCTTAATCTATGCTGCTTCTGCTTCCTTAATGCATATTTGCAACTAAGTAGTGGCATTCACTGACCTTAATATTTGTAAGATGGAGTTAATAATAATAACAATCATAGCTACAAATTTAAGAAGATCAGGTGAGATCATTCATTTTAAACAGTTAGGACAATGTTGGTACATAGAAAGTGCTTGATAAAGCTATCATTTTGATTATAAGTAGTGATAATAGATACATCAAATGAAACATTTCTTACAGTATGAGATGCAACTAGATGATGAATCTAACTAACCTAACATAATGCCTACACTTTGTATATGCTGTATATACACTATTATTTTATTTACATATTTTAATTAAATTTTTTATTGTTATTCTATTACAGTTGTTCCCATTCTCCCCGCTTTGCCCTCTTCTGCCCATCCCACGCCCCACTCCTATGCAGTGGAAAGAAAGAAGGAACTCCTACCTTTTACTTATATATTATTCTTCCATTATTATCTCAACAGACATGTGAAATAGGTAAAGGCAGTTAATGCTATCTTAGAGATGTAGAAACTGAGGCTTAAAAAGGTAAACTGACTTGTTAAAGGTCACACAGCTAGTAGGTAATAGAACTTGAACATGAACCCAGACCTTAATACTCTTGGATCAGTGTAACTATGATTACTGAGTGTGTGACTGTGTCACAGGTTATATTGGGTCAGCTGTTTTTGTAAATAAAGTTTTATTGCAACACAGCTATACCATTTGTTCACATATTGGCTATGACTACTTTTATGCTACAATATCTATGAATGGTTGTGACAGAGACCACATGACCCAGAAAGTCTAAAATATTTACTTTCTTGTCCTGTACAGAGAAAGTGTAGACCAATGATCTAGTCTAAAGATTATTTATTTAATGACATAATCATTTTATAAATTACCAATTATAAAATTAAGCATTGGAAACAGATTGTCACCTAAATTCAATCTTTTTCCAAAAGCAGAAGAGAAGTGGGATAGCATTTCTTATAGCCAGATTTCCTTATGCTAGGTAGGCAGTGCTAAAACATAAAAAGCAGCAGATCTCTAGAGAGATTTTACTACCATGGACCTCTCAAGCTTTCTACTAGCAGGAGTGTCAAACTCATTTTCACCAGAGGCCACATAAGTCTCACAATTGCTTTTAAAGGGCCAAATGTAATTTTAGGACTGTATAAATGGAACTACTCCTTAACAGTTAAGTGAGAGCTCGGAGCTGCCACTGAGTAGAAACAAGATGCTGGGCCAGATAAAACAAGGTGAAGGGCTGGCCTATGGGCCTTGTGTTTGCCACCTGTGCTCTAGAGACTTCTGTAGGAGGAGAAAGTGAATGAAAAGTGGCCACTGTGGTGAAAAAGAAAATTGGGAGTGTGGGTCCCCATGTAAAGGATTTCTGAGAGGGTAAATAAGATGAGTAGAGGGAAGTATCCATTGGTTTAAGCAACGTGGATGTCATTGGTGATCTTTGGTAGCCAGATGTCATTAGCATGGGGAAAAGACACTTAGGAATGGAAGAATTGGAGACAGTGAGCCACACCAGCTAGGGACATATATCTATGATTTAATTGTCAATTGCAGACCCAGAGCTCTCACCTGAGCAATTTAGCTCCAGGTTCACTACCCTAAATGATCCATGTACCTCCTGCTTCTAAGCATGGGTAACTTAAACTTCTATTCTCTCCTCTTTGGGTTTGAGCTGCCCTGAGTGTATTAGATGTGCAGAAGAAGAGAAGCAAATACAATCTAAACTCTAGATAATACTCTGCTACATCAGTTTGGAGTTATGTATGGTATGTCTTGATAATGGCAATATATGCAAGCTCATTAAAGATTTTCTGTCCATAGCTCTGGCTGGTGTGGCTCAGTGAATTGAGCACTGGCCTGCAAGCCAAAGGGTCACTGGATTGATTCCCAGTCAGGCTACATGCCTGGGTTGTGGGCCAGGTCACCAGTGGAGGGCACATGAGAGGCAACTACACATTGATGTTTTGTTTTGTTTTTTTTCTCTTTCTCTCTCCCTTCCCTTCTGTCTAAAAATAAATAAATAAAATATTTAAATAAGGATTTTATGTCCATCAATCCTGGGCTTTTTCAATTTTCACTTTGGAAAAATAAATTGAAATAGTCACACCAAAACAGCATGTCATCATGTCCAATTGCAGGTACTGAGTACCTAATGTGTGCCACAGGCTGCCTGTGATCCTCCTTCCAAACCTGCACCTGATTTGAGTAAATATCACTTTCCACTATTTATTTCTGCAGTTTGAATTTATATGGGTGCATATGGTTTTTATAATAGGAGAAGAAAATCTTTAATAAAATACTCCCTCTAAGTTGGTTCTCCTCTATTCCCCCAGACCCACATTATAAAGGGGCATTATTAGAGGAAACTATAATGTAGTATGCATGACAGGATGATGTCAAGGATACATTAATTGATTTTTTCCTGGTATTTCCCTCAGTCAAGTAACTAGAACAACCAAGTAGCTAGACAGTCACAAGCCACATATGGCTATTGAGCACTTGAAATGTGGCTAGTCCAAATTGAGGCATGCCACAAGTGTGAAATATACACTGGATTTTAAGCCTTAGTATAAAAGAATAAAGTAGTTCATAAGTAATTTTTTATATTATTTGGATGTTGAAATAAAGCTCTTTTAGTTACAAAATCATAAGCATGAAATTCTGTAACATAACAATATCACACTCAAGCACACCATATGACATTTTAGGTGAACTGTTCAAATTGCTGTCCATCTTGTGTGAGACATTCATACACCCTACCAACCGCACTTGAGCAAGCCTTACTTCTGCCAGATGGACCCTGTATTTTGGATATAGTAGGTCAAGTAAAATATATTATTGAAATTAAATTCTCTTATCTCTTTTTCCATTTTTAAAAAATGTTGCAACTAGAAAAATTACCATTTCATATGTGGTTCATGTTATGCTTCTGTAGGACAGGGCTGAGTGAGACCATTGTGTTGATGGCCTCCCTCATCTGGCCCTCTCCTTCTTCTTTGACTTCATCTGCTGTTCTCCTTCTTGCTGTTCTTGTCTTAGAGGCTTTTACTTTGTTGGTCCTTGGGCCTGGAATACACTTCCACCAGATAGTCACATGGGCAACACTCCCTCCCTGCCTTCATGTTTTTATTAGAATTTTACTCTGATAGTGAAGTCTTGTAGCTAATCTAAAATTACAAAATGGAAGCCTCTCTTTCTACTCCTTCCCCTGCTTGATTTTTTTCCATAGCACTCATCTGCAAAATAAACACTATGCATTTTACAAAGCTGTGTGCACATTTTCTGCTTTTTCTTTGTATGAGTAAAGATTTTTTGCTTGTTTGTTTTGGTCACTACTGGAATGGTACTGAGAATGTAGTCCAAACTTAGTAAATATTTGTTGAATGAATCAGTTTCCTCTGGGAAGGGATTTGACATGGTGGACCACAGAAACAAAGGAGGTTCACTAGTCTGGTATCCAAAAGCCTTAGATGAAAGGGGATTTGTTGTCACAAACAAAATATTTGGGTGGGATGTCTGTAAATCTAGCAGACTTTCCCACTATGGTAGAGGGGAAATAGAGGTCCCTACAGAACTTAGGTATGACAGGAATGAAAGGAAATGGAACGATGAATTGACTAAGATTACATTTCTAACAAATGGGAAGAAAGAAGTTTCAAAGTAGAAATCAACTTGAGTTGCCAAAAAGTACAATTTTATTTCTCTTAAACCAGAGTTTGTGGCTGAAATTTGCATACTGACAGAAATATTAGACATGTAATGCTATGGTTTCCTGTGGTCTCAGGAGCAGAGAATAAGACATCATGTTGTGGTCCAAATAGCTTTCCTCGTTGCTTCTACCTTCACCTCCATTCCAATATCTTACATGTGATCTATCAACAAAATGCCTATTCAAGAAGATATTCAAGTAAATAGTCCTATTAAGACAACCAGATCATACCTCATTAACTCTGTCTCTGCAGTACATCTGCACCTATACCCATATCTATCTGGAAAGCAACTTCATTTAATCATTGTAACTTCAAAGTCAGAATCTGAGAATGTGAGATATAGACTATTTACAAAATTAATGTAGTCTGAGAGATTGTTAAAATGATAAATGCTACTTTATTTAATAAGTAAGTATGGCAAGCCTATGACTCCTGGTATTATCTATCAGATTATGTGTAACCCCATCCCATACTTACTCAACTTACCTTACCCCCTCTCACATTCAAGAGGTTATACATTCACTCCTTATCCTCCATTCACTCTCTGGAATGGAGGTGGGCCAGAAGGAGAAACAACACAATAAGTGAGGATATCTGCTTTACACATTTAGTAATTTTTTTAAAGCTTAAAGATGAATCATTAGTTCTAGCCATGAAAATTGCTGCATTAAAGCAGAAGACAAAATTATCTTATTCAAAACAGCTGCATCTAAATATCGCATGACTTCACCACTACTTGCTCAAACTGCCAGCACATGGTCTAGAGTGCGATGACACATGATTCGTTAGTTTGGTCTATACAATTTGATAACACTGTATTTTCCCTGAATTTGAGAATGAGAAAGCATGAATATTTTAATCAGCATTATGTAAGCTTGATATTTTTGTTGCTTTTCTAATTTTAGAATTAGAACAAAGATTATTATGGCATTTGATAACTGTTGGATTGTCCTGTTGGCCTACTCACATATGTACTGATGAAAAACATAGTGACGACTCTACGAAAGATCACCTTACTTAGTATTCAAAAAGGAGAATTAATTTCCAGGGTAAGCAGACACACAGAAGGAGAGTTTTGATGGCTTTCCAGTTGGTATAAAATTAAACAGATGTTCAATATTCAGGTAGGATGTACAGTGTTCTAAAGTCAAATATAGCCTGCTAAAGGGTTCATTCCTAGAAGAGGATATTCAATCACTATTTTATTTCATTTGTAAGAAATTAGTTTGGATATTAGTTTGTGTTGATAAAATCAACACAGCAGTGGTACTTTGCCCTAATTCTTTTTTTTTTTTTTTTGTTACTCTGGCATACAAAATTTGCTGTTTTGCAATTAAGTCAGTTACATTGGAAGTAAAGACACTTTTATAACTCAGAGATATATTGAAGAAGTTTTGGGGCATGTGCGCTATGTGAAAATTGGATAATTTTCTTACAGTGAAAGACAACATCCACCAGAATGACACACTAAACTTTTCGAAAAAGTATTTTAGTTGATTTATTCTTTGTCTTGGATCTGATGGTATGTGTCTAAGGTAGAGAACTGTTTTATTCATGTGAAAAATGTAAATTATTGAGTTCCATCTTTAACTTATCCAGATACCTTTATATATTACATCTTTCTTAGTGTAAAATAGCTCAGGTGGTCTTGAATAGCAGTCTAAATGGTCTATCCTGTTGAGGATGGCAGGATCTGCACCCTTTTGGTGTGTACTCTCTGAATGTATGTGTCACAGTCTGCTTTGATGTTAAAAAATTATTCGTGATTTTAATTGTATTTCTATAAAGTGTGATACCCAGCTGGTATCCTTATTTCCCCAACAACAAAATTTAAAGAAGAGAATACATAACATTTAGAGAGAGGCAACTAATATTATGTATGCTATAAAAATGTATTTATTTTTAAAAGTCATAGGTTCATGGGAATACTCTAGTTTCTATACAAAACTGTGGCTAGGACCACTTATTTAAGCTTCAAGTTCAGAACATACAATGCTAATAGGCATGGGTGTGCATAGTAAAATGTATTGAGACTTCACATGGAAGTTACATACATTCTCTGTCAGGAAGGCCCTCTCCTTCCACTCTCCTACTTTTCCTGAAAAATTTCTACTTACTCACACTTCAATTCATGTCACTTCTGAGAAACCCTCCCATGTTCTTTTATAGCACCTTGATTATATCACTTATCACACTCCATTATAATTGCCTGTTTATCTCTATATCTTTTCTCACCAGACTGTAAGCTCTATGAAGAGCTTTACATCTTTTTTCTTTGCATCACTGTACATCCAGGACCTAGCCTGAAATAAACACTTAATAGCTATTTATACAGTAAAAGAATGAATAAATTTAAAAAACCTGCTATTATGTCCCACCTCTTCCAGTATTTGGCTGTATGAACTTAGGGGAATAACCTATTTCAGTGTATTTATTCATCTTTAAAATAGGATCAATTATCCAAACAGTATAGGTTTTGTAAGACACCAAAGACTGAAATAGGTTTCACAGGTTTACAAGCAAGGTGTTAGGAGGGTGACACCTGCTCTGTAAGCTCTAGGAATGAGTCTATATTCTTGCCTTTTTCACATAATAGAAGTCATCTGTATTCTCTGGTCCCTTTCTTGTATCATTTACTTCTTGCTGACTTAGTTACAACTATTAATTTCTCTCCTGTTGTTAAATGTCTCTCTGCTTCTCTCTCATAGACACTTGTGATTACATTTAGGGCACACTTACACAAATCCAGGATAATCTCCAACCTCTAGGGTTTTTTTTATACTGTGGTTCATGTACAGTTGTCTCCACTTTCCCCCCATCACTCCACCCCACCGCAGTCATGACCACCTCCCACCCTCGATCCTCCCCACAATTGACTTTGCCTATGGGTTCTTTATAAATGATCTTTCAAATGATGTTTCCCTTTCTTTCCCCATTTCACCCTCCCCCCTCACCTCTGGTCACTCATAGTTTGTTCTTTATTTCAGTGTCTCTGTTTCTATTTTGCTTGCCTGTTTGGTTTGTTGATTAGGTTTCATATAGGTGAGATCATATGGTACTTGCCTTTCACTGCCTTGTTCATTTCACTTAGCATAATGCTCTCCAGTTCCATCCAGATGGTCCTGAAGGGTAAGAGCTCCTTCATTCTTTCTGCTGTGTAGTATTCCATTGTGTAAATGTGCCACAGCTGTTTGATCCACTCATTTACTGATGGGCATGTAGGCTGTTTCCAGCACTTGACTATTGTAAATTGTGCTGCTGTGAATATTGGGGTGCATAGGTTCCTTTGAATTGTTGTTTCAAAATACCAAGGGTATAATCCTAGCAGTGGAATTGCTGGGTCAAAAGGCAGTTCCACTTTTAGTTTTTTTGAGGAAATTCCATACTCTTTTCCACAGTGGTTGCACCAGTCTGCATTCCCAAGAATAGTGTACTAAGGTTCCCTTTTCTCCACAACCTCCCTAGTACTTGTTTATAGATTTGGTTATGATGACCATTCTGACCTGTGTGAAGTGATATCTCACTGTGGTAATATTTTTTGAGTTTTCTTTTTAAACTGTTTTTTTAATAGTTTTAATTTTGTTCAATTACACTTGTCTGCCTTTACACCCTACCACACCCTGTACTACAGGCATCCCCACCTCCCTCCCCTGCTTCCACCCCCTTGGTTTTGTCCATGTGTCCTTTATAGATTTTCCTGAAAAACTTTCCCCACTTCCACCCATTATCTCCTCCCACATTCACTCTAGATACTGTCAGTTGTTCTTCATTTCAATGTCTCTGGTTATATTTTGCTTGTTTGTTTGTTTTGTTGATTAGGTTCCAGTTAAAGGTGAGATCATATGGTATTTGTCCCTCACTGCCCAGCTTATTTCATTTAGTACAATGCTCTCCAGTTCCATCCATGCTTCCCCAAAGGGTAGGAGCTCCTTCTTTCTTTCTGTTGCATAGTACTCCATTGTGTAAATGTACCATTGTATTTTTGTTTATTCTGACCATTGTGAAGTGGTATCTCATTGTGGTTTTTATTTGCATCTCTCTGATGGCTAGACATGCTGAGCACCCTTTCATATGTCTCTGGGTCCTCTGTATGTCCTCCTTGGGGAAATGTCTATTCAGGTCCTTTGACAGTTTTTTAAATAGGGTTGTTTGTCTTTCTGGAGTGTAGTCATGTGAATTCTTTATATATATATATATATATATGATCAAACCCTTGTCTGAGGCATATATGTTTTCCCATATAGTTGGTTCTCCTTTCATTTCAATGCTATTTTCTTTAGCTCTGGAAAGGCTTTTAATTTAATGACGTCCCATTCATTTATTCTTTCCTTTATGTCCCTTGCTCTAGGGGACATATAAGTGAAAATACTGCTGTGTGGAATATCTGAGATTTTCTTGCATATGATTTTCTCTAGGACTTTTATTGTGTCACAACTTATATCTAAGTCTTTTATCCACCTTGAAGTTATTTTTACATATAGTGTAAGCTGGTGATGTAGTTTCATTTTTTTGCATGTAGCTGTCCAGATCTCCGAACACCATTTGTTGAAGAGGGTATTTTTACTCTGTTTTATGCTTCTTCTCCCTTTGTGAAATACTAATTGACCATTGAGACTGGGTTTATTTCTGGGCTCTCTATTCTGTTCTATTGGCCTATGTGTCTGTTCTTATGCCAGTACCAGTCTCTTTTGATTACAGTGCCCTTGTAATACAGTTTGGTATAAGGTATTGTCATTCCTCTTTCTTTGCTCTTCTTTCTCAAAATTGCTGGGACTATTTGAGGTCACTTATGATTACATATACATCTTTGAAATGTTTTGAAATATGTGAAATATGTCATTTGTACTTTAATAGGAATTGTGTTGAATCTAAAAATTGCTTTGTGTGGTATGGGCATTTTGATGATGTTAATTCTTCCAATACATGGAGACTGTATATGCTTCCATTTGTTTGTGTCTTTCTAAATTTCTTTCTTCAGTGTTAATGTAGTTCACTGAGTATAGGTTTTTACCTCCTGGTAAGGTTTATTCCTAGGTACTTTATTCTTGATGCTATAACAAATGGGATATTTTCCTGATTTCTGTTTCTGATACTTCATTTTTGGTATACAAAAATGCCTTTGATTTCTAAATATTGATGTTGTATCCTGCTGTTTTGCCAAATTCACTTATTAGGTTGAGAAGTTTTTTTGTGGAGTCTATAGGATTTTCTATGTACACTATCATGTCATGTGCAAACAATGAAAGTTTTGTTTCCTCTTTTCCAATTTGGATGCCTTTTATTTCTTTTTCTGTCTGATTCTTGGGGTTAGGACTGGCAGTACTATGTTGTATAGGAGTGGTGAAAGCAGACATCTTTGTCTTCTTCCTGATCTTAGTGGCAAAGTTCTAAGATTTTGCCCATTGAGTAAGTCTCTCATATATGACCTTTATTATGTGGAGGAATGCAACCTCTATTTCCACTTTGCTGAGTGATTTTATCACAAATGGGTGTTGTATCTTACCAAATGCTTTTTTTTTGCATCTATTGCTATGAATATGTGATTTTTGCCTTTCATTTTATTTATGTGGTGTATTACATAATGATTTGTGAATATTATACTATCCTTGAATCCCTGGGATGGATCTGATTTGATCATGGTGTATGATCTTTTTAATGTATTGCTGGATGTGGTTTACCAATATTTTGTTGAGGATTTTAGCATCCATGTTCAACAGCGATATTGGCCTGAAGTTTCCTTTCTTTGTTGTGTCTTTACTTGATTTTGGAATTAGGATGGTGGCAACTTCATAAAAAGAGTTTGGGAATCTTCCATCTTCTTGGCTTTTTTAGAATAGTCTGTCAAATGTAGGGGTTAGCTCTTCCTTAAATGCTTCGTAAAATTCTCCTGTGAAACCATCTGGTCCAGGGCTTTTGTGTGTTGAGATATTTTGATTAATGTTTCAATTTCCTCAGCTGTTATTGGTCTGTTCAGGCTTTCTGCTTCTTCTTCATTCAGTTTCAAAAGATTATATTTTTCTAGAAATTTGTCTATTTCACCTAGACTTTCAAATTTCTTGGCATACAGGTCTTCATAGTAATTTCTTACAATCCTTTGTGTTTCTGTGGTATCAGTTGTAATCTCTCTTCTTTCATTTGGGATTCTGTTTATTTGGGTCCTCTCTTTTTCTTGATGGTTCTGCCTAAAGGCTTGTTGATTTTGTTTATCATTTCAAAGAACAAGCTTCTGGATTTATTAAGCATTAGAATTGTGCTCTTAGATTCTGTGCCATTTAATTCTGCTCTGATCTTGGTTATTTCCTTTCTTCTTCTTGCTCTGTGCTGTCTTAGTTGTTGGTCCTCGAGTTCTTATAGGTGTAGGGTTAGGTTGTTTGTTTGAAATGTTTCTAACTTTTTTAGGTAGGCCTGTATCTCTATGAGCTTACCTTTCAGGACTGCTCTTGCTATGCACCTTAAGTTTTGGACTGTTTGAGTTCATTTTCATTGTTTCCAGAAACTTTTTGATTTCTTCCTTGATCTCATTCTTGACCCATTCATTGTTTAATAGCATGCTATTTAATCTCTATGACTTGAGTGTTTTTGCGTATTTTCCATGAGGTTGGTTTCCAGTTTCAGTCCCTTGTGTTTGGAGAAAATGCTTGATATTATTTTAATTATCCTGAATTTTTTGAGGCTTGTTTTGTGTCCTGTGGTCTATCATGTAGTCTATCTTTGAAAATGTTCCATGGGTATTGGAAAGAATGTGTATTTTGCTTCTTTGGGATGAAAAGTTCTATCTATCTATCTATCTATCTATCTATCTATCTATCATCTATCTATCTATCATCTATCTTCTATGTATCTATCTATGTATCTATCTATCTATAATTAGTTAAGCCCATTTTGTCTAGGACATTGTTCAATGCCACAATATCTTTGTTGGTATTTTGTTTGGAAGGTGTATCCATTTTTGACAGTGGGGTGTTAAAATCCCTTACTGTAATTGTGTTGCTATCAATATCTTTTTTGAAATCCTCCAAGGTTTTTTTTTTTTAATGTATTAGGGTGCTCCTATGTTGGGTGCATATATGTTTATAATTTTTATATCTTTTGGATGGATGCTTCCTTTCAGTAATAGGAAGTGTCATTCTTGGTCTCTTTTTATGTCCCTAATTTTGAAAACTATTTTATCTCATATGAGTATTGCTACCTAGGCTTTTTTCCCTATTTGCTTGGAATATTTGTTTCTAACCCTTCATTTTCAGTCTGTGTGTGTCTTTTATTTTCAGGTGGGTCTCTTGTAGGCAGCATATGTATGGGTCATATTTTCTTATCCATTCAGCTACTCTCTGTGCTTTGATTGTGGCAATAATCCATTAAGATTTAAGGTAATTAATAATAGGTATCTATTCATTTTCCCCCATTTGTACTTGTGTTCCTCTCTTCCTCATCTGTTCCTTCCTTTTCTTATAGTAATCCCTTTAGCTTTTATTTTAGTGCTGATTTGGAGAAATGTATTCTTTCAGTCTTCTTTTGTCTGTAAATCTCCATGTTTCACCTTCCATTTTATTTGAGAGCCTTGTTGGGTAGAGTAGTCTTGGTTGCAGGTGTTTGTTTTTCATTACTTGAAATATTTCTTACCATTCTCTCCTGGATTGGAGTGTTTCTGTTGAGAAATCAGCTGCTAGCCTTATTGGAGTCCATTTGCGTGTTATTTCTTTTTTCTGCCTTGCTGCTTTTAAGTTTCTTTTTTTGTCTTTAAAATTTGGCATTTTAATTATGATGTTTTGTAGCAGTCTTCTTCAGTTTCCTGTTGATTGGGGCTCTGTGCCTCCTGCATTTTTGTGGTTTTTTTTTTTTTTTTTTTTTTTTTTTTTTTTTTTTTTTTTTTTTTTTTTTTTTTTTTTT
>PVKU01005564.1:0-36557 GCA_004027475.1 Anoura caudifer | reverse complement strand
GTCATTATTTGTTCAAACATTGTTTCTAACCCTTTTTCCTTTTCTTATCCTTCTGGTAGTCCTATGATTCAATTGTTGTTGTGTTTCATTTCATCTTGGAGTTCCCTTAAGCTGTCTTCCTATTTTTGAGTCTTTTTTCATGCAGTAGCTTTACCTCTGTGTTTCTTTCCACCTTGTCTTCCAGCTCACTAATTTGGTCCTCTGCTTCATCCAGTCCCATTTTGATTCTTTCTAGTGTGTTTTTTATGTCAGAAATTTTATTTTTCATTTCTTCCTGGTTTTTGTTCATAGTTTCTATTTCCTTTTTCATACTGTTGTAGTTCTCACTATGTCACTTGTAGTTGTCTGTTAGTTCATTCAGCATCCTTATAACCCTTATTTTGCATTCTATATCTGATAGTTTACTTATTTCCACTTAAGTTAGCTCTTTTAGTGGATAGTCTTCCATTGATTTTGATTGCAGGTTCTTATTTTGTCTCCCCATCTTAGATGACTCTTTTTGTTTATTTCTTTGCTTCCTGATGCCCCATTTTTTCTATCCGTCTTTGTAGGGTGAACATCTGTAGTAGGAATTCTGTGGTGTGGTGTCTTTGATCTCCTTTTCTGGGTGCTCTAGTCTTTCCCTTTCTTCTGTTTGTGTGGGCTTTCTTGTTGTCCTTGGATTTTTACCTGTTGATTGTTCCTTAGTTGGTGATTTCTTTCCTCCAGCAGGTATATTGGTGTTTACAGCTCCCACTTAATCTTGTATGTGATCAGTGACAAGGGGAAAGCAAAATGGATTAAGACAGCTGGAATGTATTCTATGAGATTTAAAGTATTAATGAGAGATAGGAGATCCTTTGGATAAGTATAGCATTAACTGTGATATTTCACCCCATTAGCCACTTTTTATAAAAGGTGAAAGAGAGGTAAGAGTCTTGTTAGAGGGGAGATGGATTGTGAGCTTAATCCAGAAAACAGAGTACTTCCATGAGGTTCAATCATGAGATAAGGTGAGTGTAAAGGATAGAAAGTAGGCATATTATGTGAGACAATAGAGTTAACCAAAACTGTAATAAAGCTGGAGAATATAGTGAAATGAGCTCAGATCAGTGAGGGGTGCTATGTAGCATTTACAATTACATGGAACAATGATTTTTTACAATAATACTGGAATAACAATAATATGACAAGAAATATATTATTTGAATAACAAAAATCAAAAGTACATGACCAAGAGTAGCTTGTATTGGAACACAAGTGAAGTGAAAGGAAATTTAAAATACAATATGAAATAGAGAACAAGAAAAACCAGTCAAACAACACAATTAAACAAACAAGATGAAGAAAACTAAACAAAAAAGAAGACAAAAATACTAATAAAATACAAGAAGTAAAATAATAATACAAATAAACAATACAATGTAAGTTCTCTAGAATAACAAAGTGAAATTTCTCTCAGTTTCTCAGTTGTTGGGGTTAGGCTTTTGTTCCCTCTTTAGGTCTGTCTCTGGACCTTTTACAGTTTTTGGTCTTATTGTCTTACTTGGTGGGAAAAAAAAGGGGAGGGGGGCGGCATCTTCTGATGACTTTAAACTGCCAAGAGAGTTTTGCTGTTCTTCCTGGATTCCACAGGCTGGGGGGTGTTGGGCTTTGCTTTTCTCCCTTCCCATGGTTTTATGAGGATGGAGGCCAGGTCTGGGCAGCAATCTTCACAGTTGCCCAGCCTCCAGCCCAGGTCCTCCATGCAGTGCCAGGCCCCTGCACCTGTGCCTCACCAGCACCCTTAATCCACCACTTGTGACATCCATGAGAAGCACTAGTAAGGGACAACTAGTACACCTCACACACTATCTTCTCCCTCCTTGTTGTCTTAGGTGCTGGGCACCCTCAACATCTCTTCAGGGTAGTTCAGCTCCCCCACTGAGTTAAGTTTTTCTGAGGACTTCTAACTCCCTGAGCCCTGCTGCCCTCCTCTGAACTGTCCATATGCGGTGCCTTCCCCTTGCTCTTAGCAAGTCAGCTGCTCTGTGGTGAGGTCCATGGTGGCTGTGGCAGTAGTGAGTCATGGCTACTGTGGGAGAATTACTTAAACAGTGACTGAGGGACTTTTATGAATAAAATCATCTTCTTTAAGCTAGCTGTTCTTATAAAATGCCCAGCTTTTTACACAGCCCAACTTTCTAACCAGACTGGAGACTATCTAGGTCAGAGTCCCACATGGCCCAACTCTTCTCCCTTCTCCAGGTGTCACCCAGTTCTCCAATTTCTCTGGTAATGACCTAGCTGGCATCCACAGTCCAAGTGGGTGATCACTGTCTCTGTGCATCTCCCATTTCATCTTTATTCCTCCGAGCGACTTCAACCATACAGGTCCATCCTGGTGCTCCTCTGTCATCCTTGTTTGGTAGAGAAGGGAACTATTGATTTGGTGCTTCTCCAAGGATCCTGTGGCACATGCCTGGCCAGGGGCCACAGCAACCCTGCTCATTGCACTGGTCCCAGGGACCTTACCATCACAACGCAGTCTCCTTACTTTCTGTTTTCTAATGTCCTCTACAATTTTGGCCTCCAAACTTCATATAGCCTGGGATTCCATTTATTGTTCACTCTGTTCCTCAGAAGGTCAGCTAGATGTTCCCTCTGTGCAGAGGGGAAAGTAGGCTCCATTCCCACCTACCTCACCACCATTCTGAACTATCTGCCTATGTTTTTTTTTTCTACAGTTTTTATGGTTCCAGGTTTAACATTTAAGTCTTTGGTCAATTTTAAATTTATTGTTGTGTGTGATGTAAGAAAGTGGTATGGTTTTATTTTCCAGCATATATCTACCCAATTTTCCCAACACCATTTATTAAATAAGCTACCTTTAGGTCATTGTATGTGCTTGTTTCCTTTGTTGATTATTAATTGACTGTAAAGGTGTGGGTTTATCTCTGGGCTTTCTATTCTGTTCCATTGATCTATATGTCTGTTATTATGCCAGTACTAGGCTGTTTTGATTACTACGGTCTTGTACGATTGATTGATATTATCATGATTGCTCTAACTTTGTTCTTTTTTCTCAGGATAGCTGTTGCTATATGGGGACTTTTCATATTCCATGTAAGGTTTTAAATATTTTTTCTAGTTCTGTGAAATGTGTCCTTGGGATCTTGATAGGAATAGCATTTAATCTATACATTACTTTGGGTACTATGGACATTATAATGTTAATTCTTCTATCCATGAATACGGTAGGTGCTTCCACTTCTTTGTGTCTTCTTCAATTTCTTTCTTCAGTGTCCTATAATTTTCCAAGTACAGGTGTTTTACATCCTGGTTAGGTTTATTCCTTGGTATTTTATTCTTTCTAAAGCAATTGTGAATGACACTGCTTTCTTAGTTCTCATTTCTGTGAGTTAATTATTGGCACATGAAAATGCAACTGATTTTTGGATATTAATTATATATCCTACTACTCTCCTGAATTTGTTTATAAGTTCTCAAAGGTTTTTTTTAGTGGAATCTTTGGTGTTCTCCTATGTAAAGTACCATGTCATCTGCAAATAATGACAAATTTACTTGTTTCCTTCAAACTTGGATGCTTTTTTATTTCTTTTTCTTCTCTGATCACTGTGGCTAAAACTTCCAATACTATGTTGAGTACAAGTGGTTAAAATAGACACCTTTCTCATGTTCCTGATCTTAGGGAGAAAGTTTTAGATATTTTCTGTTGATTATGATGCTGACTGTAGGTTTCTTCTTTGTTATTTTATTTTAATTGTTGTTCTTGTACAGTTTTCTGTCTTTCATTCCCATCCCAGCCCACCACCACAACCCTCCCCACCTCCCTCCCATATCCATACCCCTAGTTTTTGTCCACATGTCTTTTATACTTGTTGCTCCAAACCCTTCCCCTTTTCCCTGAAATTCCCTCCCCTTTCCTCTCTGGTGACTGTCAACCTGTTCTCAATTTCAGTGTCTTTGGTTATATTATGCTTGTTCATTTATTTTGTTGATTAGGTTCCTGTTAAAGGTGGGATCATATGGTATTTTTATTCCACCTCCTGGTTTATTTCGCTTAGCATAATGCTCTCCAGTTCCACCCATGCTGTCCCGAAGGATAGGAGCTCCTTTTTTCTTCCTGCTGCATAGAATTCCATTGTGTAAATGTACCATAGTTTCTTGATCCATTCATTTACTGATGGGCACCTAGGTTGCTTCCAGCACTGGCTATCATAAATTGTGCTGCTATTAACATTGGGGTGCATAGATTCTTATGTATTGGTATTTCAGGGTTCTTAGGATATAATCCTAGCATTGGAATTGCTGGGTCAAAGGCAAATCCATTTTTAGTTTTCTTAGAAAATTCCATACTGTTTTCCACAGTGGTTGTACCAGTCTGCAATCCCACCAACAGTGTACTAGGGTCCCCTTTTCTCCACAACCTCTCCAACACTTGTTGTTTGCTGCTTTGTTTATGATGGCCATTCTGACTGGTGTGAAGTAGTATCTCATTGTGGTTTCAATTTGCATCTCTCTGATAGCTAGTGATATTGAGTATCTTTTCATTTGTCTCTGGATCCTTTGTATGTCCTCCTTGGAGAAGTATTTGTTCAAGGCTTTTGCCCATTTTTTTCAATTGGGTTGCTTGACATCTTAGAGAGGAGTCATGTAAGTTCGTTACATATTTTGGAGATTAAACCCTTGTCTGAGGTATCATTGGCAAATATGTTTTCCCATACAATTGGTTCTCTTTTTACTTTAATACTGTTTTCTTTAGCCATGCAGAAGCTTTTTATTTTGATCACATCCATTTGTTTATTCTTTCCTTTTGTCCCTTGCTTTAGGGGACATATCAGTAAAAATGTTGCTGCGTGAAATATCTGAGATTTTCCTGCCTATGTTCTCCTCTAGGACTTTAATGGTGTGACAGCTTATATTTAAATCTTTTATCGACCTTGAATTTATTTTTGTGTATGGTGTAAATTGGTGCTCGAGTTTCATTTTTTTGCCTGTAGCTGTCCAGTTCTCCCAACACCACTTGTTGAAGAGGCTATTTTTACACCATTTTATGTTGCTGCCCCCTTTGTCACATATTAATTGACTGTAGAGACTTGGGTTTATTTCTGGGCTCTCTGTTCTATTCCACTGGTCCATGTGTCTGTTTTTATGCCAGTACCAGGCTGTTTTGATTGTAGTGGCACAGTAATACAGTTTGTTGTTAGGTATTATGATCCCTCCTACTTTGCTCTTCTTTCTCAAAATAGCTACAGCTATTCGAGGTCATTTATGGTTCTATATAAATTTTTGAAGTGCTTGTTCTATGTCTGTGAAATATGCTATTGGTACTTTAATAAGTATTGCATTGAATCTGTAAAGTGCTTGGGGTAGTATGGATATTTTGATGATGTTAGTTCTTCCAATCCATGAATACAGTATATGTTTCCCTTTGTTTGTGTTTTCCTTGATTTCTTTCATCAGTGTTGTGTAGTTTTCTGCATATGGGTTTTTTACCTCCTTGGTTAGGTTTATTCCTAGGTGTTGTATTTTTCTTTTTCCTATATCAAATGGGATTTTTTTCTTGATTTTGCTTCTGCTGTTTCATTGTTAGTATACAAAAATGCCTTTGAATTCTGGATATTGACTTTGTAGATGGCTGTTTGGCCAAATTCATTTATTAGGTAGAGCAGCTTCTTGGCCAAGTCTATAGGATTTTCCATGTACACTATCATGTCATCTCCAAACAATGATAGTTTTGTTTCCTTCTTTCCAATTTGGATGCCTTTTATTTACTTTTCTTGTCTAATTGCTGTGGCTAAGACTTCCAATCCTATCTTGAATAGAAGTGGTGAAAGTGGACAAGCTTGTGTTGTTCCTGATCTTAGTGGAAAAGATTTTAGTTTTAGCCCATTGACTATGATGTTGGCTGTAGGTTTCTCACATATGGCCTTTATTATGTTGAGGAATGCTCCCTCTATTCCCACTTTGCTGAGTGTTGTTATCGTAAGTGGGTGCTGTACCTTATCAAATGCTTTTTCTGCATCTATTGATATGATCAAGTGATTTTTGTCTTTGCTTTTGCTTTTGTGATGTATTACATTTACTGATTTGCAAATGTTGAACTATCCTTGCATCCTTGAGATCAATCTCACTAGGTCATCGTGTATTATCTTTTTGATGTATTGTTGGATATGGTTTGCCAATATTTGGTTGAGGATTTTAGCATCTATGTTCATCAGTGATATTGGCCTGAAGTTTTCTCTCTTTGTTGTGTCTTTATATCTGGTTTTGGGATTAGGATGATGTTGGCTTCATAGGAAGAGTTTGAGAATCCTCCATCATTTTGGATTTTTTGTAATAGTCTGTGAAGGATAGGAATTAGTTCTTCCTGAAATGCTTTGTAAAATTCTCCTGTGAAACCATCAGGTCCAGGGCTTTTGTGTGTTGGGAGTTTTTTGATTATTGCTTCATTTTCATCTGCTGTTATTGGTCTGTTCAAGCTTTCTGCTTCTTCTTCATTGAGTTTTGGAAGATTATATTTTTGTAAAAACTTGTCCATTTAACCTATGTTTTCAAATTTCTTGGCATATAGTCCTTCATAGTAATTTTTACAATCCTTTGTATTTCTGTGGTGTCAGTTGTAATCTCTCCTCTTTCATTTCTGATTGTGTTCAGTTGGGTCCTCTCTCTTCTTTTCTTGATGAGCCTGCTTAAAGGCTTGTGGATTTTGTTTGTCTTTTCAAAGAACCACCTCCTGGATTTACTGATGCTTAGAATTGTGCTTTTAGTCTTTATGTCATTTAATTCTGCTTTGATCTTGGTTATTTCATTCCTTCTACTTGTTCTGGGCTGTCTTTTTTTTTTTGTTCCTCAAGTTTTTGTAGGTGTAGGGTTAAGTTGTTTGTTTGAAATGTTTCTATCTTTTTTAGGTAGGCCTGTATCAGTATCAACTTCCCTCTGTGGAGTGCCTTTGCTGTGTCCCATCAGTTTTGGTTTGTTGTGAGTTCATTTTCATTTGTTTCCCAAAACTTTATACTTTCCTCCCTAATTTCATTCTTGACCCATTCATTGTTTAATCACATGGTATTCAATCTCCATGATTTTGAGGGTTTGGGTTCCCCCCCCGGGGTTAATTTCTCATTTCAATCCCTTGAGGTCCAAGAAAATGCTTGGTATGATTTCAATGTTCTTGAATTTGTTGAGGCTTGTTTTGTGTCCTATCATGTGGTCTATCTTTGAAAATCTTCCATGTGCATTTGAAAAGAATGTGTATTTAGTTTCTTGGGATGAATTGCTCTCTGTATATATCAGTTAAATCCATTTCATCTAGAGTATTGTTCAGTGCCAAAATATCTTTGTTGATATTTTTTTGGAAGAACTGTACAGTTTTGACAGTTGGGTGTTAAAATCTCATACTATACTTGTGTCACTGTCAATATCTTTCTTGAAGTCCTCTAAGATTTTCTTTATGTATTTAGGTGCTCCTATGTTGGGTGTATATATATTTACAATGTTTATGTCTTATGGTGGATTCTTCCCTTGAGTATTATGAAGTGACCTTCTGGGTGTCTCTTTATGGCTCTTCTTTTGAAGTCTATTTTGTCTGATATGAGTATTGGTACCCTGGCTTTTTTTCCTGTCCATTTGCTTGAATAATTAGTTTCCAGCTCTTCACTTTGAGTCTGTGTAGGTCTTTTCTCCTGAGGTGGGTCTCTTGTAGGCAGCATATTTGTGGGTCATGCTTTCTTATCCATTCAGCTATTTCATGCCTTTTGATTGGAGCTTTTAATCCATTTATGTTTGAGGGTATCATTGATAGGTACTTATTTATTACCATTTTCACACATGTCTTCCTCTTTCTCTCTCTCTCTAACTCTAACTCTAACTCTAACTCTAACTCTAACAACTCTAACTCTTTCTCTGTCTCTTCCTTCCTTTCCTTAAAGCAGTCCCTTTAGCATCTCTTGCAGAACTGGTTTGGTAGAGGTGTATTTTTTTAGACTTCTTTTGTCTGGGAAGCTCCTTATTTGGCCTTCTATTTTGATTGAAATCTTTGCTGGGTAAAGTAATCTTGGTTGCAGGTCTCTGGTTGTCATTACTTGTAATATTTCTTGCCATTCTCTTCTGGCTTGGAGTGTTTCCATTGAGAAGTCAGCTGCTAAGCTTATTGGGGTTCCCTTGTATGTTACTTCCTTTTTCTGCCTTGCTGCCTTTAAGATTCTCTCTTTGTCTTGGAATTTTACCCTTTTAATTATGATGTTGCTTGACGTGGACATCTTTGGGTTCCTATTGATTGAGACGCTGTGTGTCCTGGGTTTGTGTGACATTTTGTCTCATCAAATTAGGGAAGTTTTCCATCATTACTTTTTCAAATAGGTGTTCTATCCCTTGCTCTTTTTTTCCTTCTTTTATCCCTATTATACAGATATTATCACTTTTCATATTGTCTTTTATTTGTCTTAATCCCTCTTCATTCTTTCTGAGCTTCTTTTTTTTTTTCTTGCTGTTTCTGGGTGTTTTTTTTTTTTCTCCTTTGTCCTCCAACTTGCTGATCTGATGTTCTGCTTCATTTATTCTGCTTTTGATTCCTTCTACTGTGTTCTTCAGTTCAGAAATTTTATTCTTCATATCCTGCTGGCCCTTGTTGATAGTTTCTATTTCCTTTTTCATGTTGATATAGTTTGCAGTGGGTTCATTGCAGCTTCCCTGAAATTCCTGGTAGCTCATTGTGAGCTCATTGAACTTTCTGATAACCATTGCTTTGAACTCAAAATCTGATAGTTGAGTTGCCTCTGCTTCATTTAGCATTCTTTCTGGGTCTTCCTCCTTTTCTTTCATTTGAGAATTGTTTCTTTGTCTTCCCATTGTTTGTGAGACTCATCTTGTTAGCCTCAGCTTTTTCAATTAATCTCTTCTTGCTCCTTGGTTTTATGGTGTGATGCGAAGTTCTCTGGTAGAATACCTGTGAGATTCAGTCGTGCAGTCTCCTCCAGGTATCCTGGTGTTCACCGTTTCCACTGTCTCAATTGTTGGGATGCCCCCACTTTGGGTCCAACTTTGTTTTTTTCACAGTTCAGGGTTCTTTTTTGTCTATGTCTTGTGCAATTAAAAAAAGAAAATAAAAATATGATAACAGGAAAAAAGAGGAAGAAAAGTTACGTTTGGAAAGAAAGAAAGAAGGAAATAAAACGAGAAAGAAGGAAAGAGAAACAAAAAGAACTGAGGGATTAAAAAAATAAAAAATAATAAAAATATATTAAAAAGGAACAAAGCAAAGCAAAACAAAACAAAACAAAAAACCCCCTTGCTGGTTTCAAACTGGCCAAGCCAGTTTTTCTGGTCTTGCTGGCTGTACTGGGCTGAAGGGTGATGGTATTGCTTTTCTCCTTGTTCAGCACTCAGTCAGCTTTGGGCTTTTCTCCCCAGGGCAAGCTGCACACTCTCCCCACAGCTAGCCCAACACCTCTCTGCACAGGGCCTCAGGCATGGGTTCTGAGCCTCCTGGGGAATGCACGCTTTCCAGAGTTAATGGGTGTGAGTTGCGTCTCCTACAGGGCATGTGCCAACCTGAAGTTTACGGGTGTGGGGTCTAGGTTTTCTGCTTTGTCCTTGCTCACCCTAAGTTCATGGGCATAAGCTCTGGGTTTCCCATGGATCATGCACACTCCCTCGGTTCACACATGTGGGCTCTCCTTCTTCCAGGGATCCCTCCCATTCCCTGGGTTCCCCAAGTGGGCTCCATGTCTTGCACAAAGCCTCTTCCTCTGGTTGCGGGTGCCTCTGTTTGGATGGGCACCTGTGGTCACATGGATTCCAGCATGCACTGCTCCCAGGGCTATGCATGGGTGCTCACAGCCCAAGTGTGTTTGCCACTCAGACCTTAACTCCCTTCTCTGTGACTTCAACCAACCAGGTCTCTCCTGTTGCTGCTCAAATCTTTTTTGGCCAGGGAAGGAGTGGTTGACCTGGCTCCCTCCCTGGAGCCCTGTGGCAGCCCCAGCAATTGCCGGCTCGAGGCTTCAGCCACCCCATTCTCCGCACTGATCTCTGAGTCTTATTGTCCTGAAGTACTCTCCTTGCCATCTGGTTTTTCAATGTCTGCTACAATTTTTGATACCTATTGCCATATATGCTGTGGTACTGTTGGCTGTTTGCTCTGTTCCTCCGCAGATCAGCTAGGTTTTTGTCCCATGTGTAGGGGGAAGTGGAATCTGCTCCCTCCTACAGTGCCACTATCTTCCCACTTTGGAAGAGCTTCAACAAGGGTTGCTCTCGAAGCACCATACAGAGCCGTTGGATGTCTTCATTGAATCTTCCTCTGAGGCCCAGTGCAGAAGCACCAATGGAGGGACTCCTGGGGCCTGGGTGTGGAAGGCACACATTTGCTTGTCTTGGAACTCCAGCCTGCACAGAACAGGAATCTGATTTGACCAGTTTCATTTCTTTGTTGTGTCTTTGTCTGGTTTTGGAAGGAGAATATTACTAACTTTATAAAAAGAGTTTGGGAGTCTTCCCTCTTCTTGGATTTTTTGGAATAATTTGAGAATGATTGGGGTTAGCCCTTCCTTAAATGTTTTGTAAAATTCATCTGTGAAGCTGTCCAGCTCAGGCTTTTTGAGTGCATGGAGTTATTTTGATACTGCTTCAGTTTAACCAGCTATTATCAGATTATTTAGGGTTTCTGCTTCTTCTTGAGTCAGTTTTAGAGGGTTATATGTTTCTACAAATTTGTCCATTTCACCCAGGTGTTCAAATTACTTGTCATATACTTGTTCGTAGTAATTTCTTACCATCTTTTGTATTTTATGGTATCAGTTGTGATTTCTCCTCTTTAGTTTCTGATTTTATTTATGTGGGTCATCCCTCTCTTTTTTTTTCCTCATGAATCTTGTCAAATGTTTGTCAATTTTGTTTATGTTTTCAGAGAACCAGCACCTGGATTTATTGATCTGTTTAATTGTTCTTTTAGCCTCTATGTCATTTAATTCTGCTCTAATCTTGATTGTTGTTGTTCCTCTAGTATTAATAGAGGTAAACTTAGGTCACTTAATTAAATTTTTTTTATCTCTTTAGGGTAAGTCTCATGTGCTATAGACTTCCCTCTCTGAATTGCTTTCACTGTGTCCCAATGGTTTTGGCTTGTTCTGTGTACATTTTTATTTTTTTACAGAAACTTTTTGATTTTATTCTTGACCTCATTGGTTACCTATTCATTGTTTAATAAAATGTTATTCAGTCTCCATGGATTTCATTGTTTCTGTGTTTTTATCTTGAGGTTGGTTTCTAGTTTCAGATCATTGTGATCTGTAAAAATGCTTGATATGATTTCAATTTTCTTGAATTTGTTGAGGCTTGCTTTGTATGCTATCATGTGTTCTACTTTGAAAATATTCCATCTTCATTTGAAAAGAATGTATGTTTTGCTTCTTTTGGGTGAAAGGATGTGTGCATATGAGTTAAGCCTATTTGATCTAGTGTGTTGTTCAGTGCCACAGTGTCCTTGATTCTTTGTTTGGAAGATTGGTCCACTATTGACAGCAGGGAGTTAAAATCCTCTGCTATGACTATGTTGATATCTATATGTCTCTTGAAGTTCTCCAACATTTTCCTAATATATTTTGGTGCTCTTATGTTTGGTGCATATATTTGTACAATCTTTATAGCTTCTTGATGGATTCTTCCCTTAAGATTTATGAAGTAAACTTCTAAAATACCTGTATTCAGAAAAATATAGAACACTGAATAAAGAAATTAAGGAAGACACAAACAAATGGAAGCATGTACCATGCTCATGGATTTGGAAGAATTAACATCATCAAAATGGCCATGCTACTCAAAGTGATTTATAGATTCAATGCAAACCCTATTAAAGTACCCATGACATAGTTCACAGGTATAGAACAAACATTTCAGAAATTTATATGGAACCCTAAGCAACCCCAAATAGCTACAGCATATTTGAGAAAGAGGAACAAAGCAGGAGGAATCATGATAACTCATATCAAACTATATTACAAGGCCACTGTAATCAAAACAAACTGGTACTGGTATAAGAACAGACACATAGACCAATGGAACAGAATAGAGAGCCCAGAAATAAACCAAGTGTCTACAGACAATTAATACTTGGCAAAGGGGAAAGAAGCACAAGATTAAATAGAAATACCCTCTTACACAAATGGTGTTGGGAGATCTGGATAGCTACACACAAATCAATGAAACAGGATCACCAACTGACACCATACACGAAAATGAATTAAAGGTAGATAAAAGACTTGCATATAAGCTGTGACACCATTAAAGTTCTAGGGGAGAACATAGGCAGGAAATTCTCAGATATTTCATGCAGCAACATTTTCACTGATATATCCCCTATAGCAAGGGACATAAAGGAAAGAATAAACAAATGGGATCTCATCAAAGTAAAAAGCTTCCACACAGCTAAAGAAAACAATATTAAAATACAAAGAGAACAAACTATATGGGAAAACATATTTGCCAATGATACCTCAGACAAGTTTTTTTTTTTTTTTTGTTAGTGTAACTTTTATTTCTTGGTTTACAGTGATGATGATAAACAGTTTGGAGCCATTTTGATAGGTGAAAATATTATTTTTACATGTGGTGATTAAAGCTTTCCATAGTAGGTCTTGGTTGTCTGTGTATACCATATGTTTGTTTCTGTGATTTCTGTCTCATCCCCACATTGCATTATTTAAACATAAGTTTTCAAGCTCCAACTTAATGGACTCTTAAGGACTCTATTGCTTGTAACTCTTATGTAACCCAGTTGCAGATGGGAAAAGTCTTGTGTTCTCAGTTTGAATTACCCTGAACAACAGCTCATCAGATGACCTCTGAAGAAAGTTATTTACTTCCTGCTATTGAAAGTTCCAAAACTGAACAAGGCCTACTGCCTGTGGACAGCATCCTTTGCTCTCAGTATGCTCCCCGCTGGTTCTGAGGCGCCGTTCCAAAGGGTGAGAATGCTTCCTGCCATCCACCCTACCTCCAGACTAACCATCCCCGTATGACTACAGTAATTCCTTTTACAGTGAGTTAGAGATTTCATTTCATCTTTAATCTTCTATTGGCAAAATGAGAAGGTATCAAAAAATAGTTTAATTTTATTTTTTTTCTTCTGCAATAAATGTATTTTTCATAGAGTGTGGCTGGATAAGTTCTGGACAGACTTTTCATGTGAATTTCCTTTTTTTTAAATATTTTAATTGTAGTTCTTGTACCATTTTCTGTCTTCTACTGCCATCCAAGTCCACCGCCCCAGCCCTACACAGCTCCCTCCCATTTCCACCCCCCCAGCTTTTGTCCATATGTCTTTCATACTTGTTGCTCTAAACCCTTCCCCGTTTCCCTTGAAATTCCTAGCCCTCTCCTCTCTTGTTCTCAATTTCAGTGTCTTTGGTTATATAATGCTTGTTTGTTTGTTTTGTTGATTAGGTTCCTGTTAAAGGTGAGATCATATGGTATTTGTCTTCCACCTCCTGGCTTATTTCGCTTAGGATAATGCTCTTGAGTTCCATCCATGCTGTCCTGAAGGGTAGGAGCTCCTTTTTTCTTTCTGCTGCATAGAATTCCATTTGTAAATGTACCATAGTTTCTAGATCCATTCATTTACTGATGGGCACCTAGGTTACTTCCAACACTTGGCTATTGTAAATTGTGCTGCTATGAACATTGGGGTTCATAGGTTCTTTTGGATTGGTGTTTCAGGGTTCTTAGGATATAATCTTAGTGGTGGACTTGCTGGGTCAAAAGGCAGATCCATTTTTAGTTTTCTTAAAAATTCCATAATGCTTTCCATATTGTTATACCAATCTGCAGTCCCATCAATAGTGCAGTAGGGTCCCTTTTTCTCCACAACCTCTCCAACACTTGTTTGTTGCTTTGTTTATGATGGCCATTCTGACTGGTGTGAAGTAGTATCTCATTGTGGTTTTAATTTGCATCTCTCTGATAGCTAGTGATATTGAGCATCTTTTCATGTGTGTCTGGATCTTCTGTATGTCCTCCTTGGAGAAGTATTTGTTCAAGTCTTTTGCCCATTTTTTAATTGGGTTGCTTGTCCTCTTAGAGTGGAGTCATGTAAGTTCTTTATATATTTTGGAGATTAAACCCTTGTCTGAGGTATCATTGGCAAATATGTTTTCCCATATAGTTTGTTGCCATTTTATTTTAATACTGTTTTCTTTAGCCTTGCAGAACCCTTTATTTTGATGAGATACCATTTGTTTATTCTTTCCTTTATGTCCCTTGCTTTAGGGGACATATCAGTAAAAATGTTGCTGCATGAATTGTCTGAGATTTTCCAGCCTATGTTCTCCTCTAGGAGTTTAATGGTGTCACAGCTTATATTTAAATCTTTTATCCACCTTGAATTTATTTTTGTGTATGTTGTAAGTTGGTGTTCAAATTTGATTTTTTTGCATGTAGCTGTCCAGTTCTCCCAACTCTATTGTTGAAGAGACTACTTTTACTCCCTTTTATGTCGCTGTCTTCTTTGTCAAATATTAATTGACTGCAGGGAATTGGATTTACCTCTGGCCTCTCTGTTCTATTCTACTGTTCCATGTGCCTGGTTTTGTGCTACTACCAGGCTGTTTTGATTACATTGGCTTTGTAATCCAGTTTGGTGTCAGGTATTGTGATCCCTCCTACTTTGCTCTTCTTTCTCAAAATTGCTTCAGTTATTCATGGTCATTTATGTTTCCATATAAATTTTTGAAGTGTTTGTTCTATGTCTGTGAAATATGCCATCAGTACTTTAATAGATATTGCATTGAATTTGTAAACTGCTTTGGCTAGTATGGACATTTTGATGATGTTAATTCTTCTGATCCATGAACACGGTATACTTTTCCCTTTGTTTGTGTCTTCCTTGATTTTTCTTCAGTGTTATATACTTTTCTGCATACAGGTCTTTTACCTCCTTGGTTAGCTTTATTCCTAGGTATTTTATTTTTCTTTTTGCTATATCAAATGGAATTTTTTTCCCTTGATTTCTGTTTCCGCTGTTTCATTGTTGGTATACAGAAATGCCTTTGAATTCTGGATATTGACTTTGTATCCAGCTGTTTGGCCAAATTCATTTATTAGCTCAAGCAGCTTTTTGGCCAAGTCTATAGGATTTTCTATGTACACTATCATGTCATTTGCAAATAATGATAGTTTTGTATCCTCCTTTCCAATTTGGATGCCTTTTATTTCCTTTTCTTGTCTAATCGCTGTGGCCAATACTTCCAATACTATATTGAATAGAAGCAGTGAAAGTGGACAACCTTGTGTTGTTCCTGATCTTAGTGGAAAAGATTTGAGTTTTGCCTGTTAAGTATGATGTTGGGTGTAGGTCTCCCATATATGGCCTTTATTAGGTTGAGGAATGCTCCCTCAATTTCAACTTTGCTGAGTGTTTTTATCATAAATGGGTACTATACCTTATCAAATGCTTTTTCTGCATCTATTGATATGATCATGTGATTTTTGTCTTTGCATTGGTTTATTTGATATATTACATTTCCTGATTTGTGAATGTTGAACCGTCCTTGCATCCCTGGGATGAATCCCACATGGCCATGTTGTATGATCTTTTTAATGTATTGTTGGATACGGTTTGCCAATATTTTGTTGAGAATTTTAGCGTCTATGTTCATCAGTGATATGGGCCTAAAATTTTCTTTCTTTGTTTTGTCTTTATATGGTTTGGGGTTTAGAATGATGCTGACTTCATAAAAAAGAGTTTGGGAGTCTTCCATCATTTTGGACGTTGTTTTGAAAAATTTGTGAAGGATAGGGGTTAGCTCTTCCTTAAATGCTTTGTAAAATTTTCCTGTGAAACCATCTGGTCCCAGGCTTTTGTGTGTCAGGCATTTTTTGATTGCTGCTTCAATTTCATCTGCTGTTATTGGTTTGTTCAGGCTTTCTGCTTCTTCTTCATTGAATTTTAGAAGATTATATTTTTCTAGAAACTGGTCCATTTCACCTAGGTTTTCAAATTTCTTGGCATATAGTTCCTCATAGTAATTTCTTACAATCTTTTGTATTTCTGTGGTGTCAGTTGTAATCTGTCCTCTTTCATTTCTAATTGTGTTTATTTGGGTCCTCTCTTTTCTTCTTGATGAGCCTGCTTAAAGGCTTGTCAATTTTGTTGACAAGAAATCCTTTCAAAGACGCAGCTCCTGGATTCATTGATCCTTAAAATTGTGCTTTTAGTCTCTATGTCATTTAATTCTGCTCTGATCTTGGTCATTTCCTTCCTTCTACTTGCTCTGGGCTGTCCTAGTTGTTGTTCCTCAAGTTCTTGTAGGTATAGGGTTAAGTTGTGTGTTTGCAATGTTTCTATCTTTTATAGGAAGGCCAGTATAAGTATGAACTACCCTCTGAGGACAGCCTTCACTGTGTCCAATAAGTTTTGGACCATTGTGAGTTCATTTTCATTTGTTTCCAGAAACTTTTTTGATTTCCTCCCTAATTTCATTCTTGACACATTCATTGTTTAATAGCATGCTATTCAATCTCCATGACTTTGAGAACTTTGGATTTTTCCCTTGGGGTTGGTTTGTAGTTTCAGTCCCTTTTGTTCAGAGAACATGCTTGGTATGATTTCAATTTTCTTGAATTTTTTGAGGTTAGTTATGTGTCCTATCATGGTCTATCTTTGAGAATGTTCCATGTGCATTTGAAAAGAATGTGTATTTAGTTTCTTTGGGATGAAGGGCTCTCTCTCTATGTATCAGTGAAGTCCATTTCATCTAGAGTGTTGTTCAATGCCACAATGCCTTTGTTGATATTTTGTTTAGAAGATCTGTCCATTTTTGACAGTGAGGTGTTAAAATCCCCTAATATAATTGTGTTGCTGTCAATATCTTTCTTGAAGTCCTCTAAGATTTTCTTTACGTATTTAGGTCCTCCTGTGTTGGGTGCATATATATTTACAATGTTTATGTCTTCCCGTTGGATTCCTCCTTTGAGTATTATGAAGTGACCTTCTGGGTCTCTCTTTATGGCTCTTCTTTTGAAGTCTATTTTGTCTGATATGAGTATTGCTACCCCTGCTTTTTTTCCTGTCGATTTGCTTGGAAAATTTTTTCGAGCCCTTCACTTTGAGTCTGTGTAAGTCTTTTGTCCTGAGGTGGGTCCCTTGTAGGCAGCATATATGTGGGTCATACTTTCTTATCCATTCAGCTATTCTATACCTGTTGATTAGAGCATGTAATCCATTTAAGTTTAATGTTATTATTTATAGGTACTTATTCATTGCCATTTTTGTACCTGTGTTCATCTCCTTCTCTTTCTCCTTTCCTACCTTTCCTTAAAGCAGTCCCTTTAGCATCTCTTGCAGAACTGGTTTGGTAGAGGTGTATTCTTTTAGACTTCTTTTATCTGGGAAGCTCCTTATTTGGCATTCTATTTTGATTGAAAACCTTGCTGGGTAAGTTAGTCTTGATTGCAGGTCTCTGGTTGTCATTACTTGTAATATTTATTGCCATTCTCTTCTGGCTTGGAGTGTTTCCATTGAGAAAACAGCTGCTAAGCTTATTGGGGCTCCCTTGTATGTTACTTCCTTTTTCTCCCTTGTTGCCTTTACGATTCTCTATTTGTCTTGGAATTTTGCCCTTTTAATTATGATGTGTCTTGAAGTGGACCTCTTTGGGTTCCTCTTGATTGGGACTCTCTTTGATTCCTGGATTTGTGTGACTTTTTGTCTCATCAAATTAGGGAAGTTTTCCATCATTACGTTTTCAAATAGGTGTTCTATCCCTTTTCTTTTTCTTCTCCTTCTTTTATCCCTATTATACAGATATTACCACTTTTCATATTGTCTTTCATTTCTCTTAATCCCTCTTCATTCTTTCTGAGCCTGTTTTCCTTTTCTTGCTCTTTCTTGGTGTTTTTTTTCCTACCTTGTCCTCTAACTTGCAAATTTGATCTTCTGCTTCATTTATTCTGCTTTTCATTCCTTCCACTGTGTACTTCAATTCAGAAATTGTATTCTTCATTTCCTCTTGGCCCTTGTTGATAGGCTCTATTTCCTTTTTCATGTTGATATGGTTTACAGTGAGTTCATCATAGCTTCCCTGTAGTTTCTGGTAGCTCATTGAGAGCTCTTGGAGCTTCCTGACAACCATTGCTTTGATCTCAAAACCTGATAGTTGAGTTGCCTCCATTTCATTTAGCATTCTTTCTGGGGCTTCCTCCTTTTCTTTTATTTGGGGATTGTTTCTTTGTCTTCCCATTGTGTGTGACGCTCTTCTTGTTAGGCTCAGTTTTTTCAATTGATTTGTTCTGGTTCCCTGGGATTATGGTGTAAACTTCTGTGGTAGAATTCCTGTGAGATTTAGTCATGCTGTCTCCTTCGTTTATGCTGGTGTTCACAGCTTCCAGTGTCTCAGCTGTTGAAATTCCCCCTCTTTGGGACCAACTCTGGTCTTTCCACAGTTCCAGGGTTTTTTTTGTTTTGTTTTGTTTTGTTTTGTTTTTGTCTCATTCGTAGGTGTTTAAAAATAGAAAAAAGGAAGGAAAAATAAAAGAAGAAAAGCAAAATGAAAAAAATGAAAAGAGAATAAAGAAAAGCAGAATGAAAAAGTGAAAGGATGAAGAGGTAAGCTTGGAAAGAAAGGAAGACAGAATAAAACAAGAAAGAAGTAACAAGAAGGAATAGGAGTTGAGGGCTAAAAAAGATAAAAATAATGAAAAAGTAATAATAAAAAAGAGAAGAAAAACCCCATCAAAAACACCAAGTCTTGCTGTTATCAATCTTGCCAAGCTGGTTTTTCTGTCCTTGCTGACTACAGTGGCCAAGGGGTGACCGTATTGTTTTTCTCCCTGTTCAGCACTCTCTTATCTTTGGTCTACTGTCCTCAGAGCTTGCCCGAGCCTCTCCATACAGGACCTCAGGTGTATCTTCTGAGGCGGTGCCTAGGGCAGTCACATGCCCCCAAGCTCTAATGAGCTTTCAGCCTTCCATGCACAGGTGCGGACTGTCCTGCGAGCATGAATCCAACTCTAAGCAGGTTGCACACAGGTGTCTAAGATCTCCCAGCAGTCCACGCAGGTCCCCGATGGTGAGAGGGTGCCTAGAGACCATAGCGCCAAGCGATGGCAGCATGGTCGCCCGGTGGTGCGCTGGCGTGTATGGATGCCTGGACAGCTGTTCCCAACAGTGCATGGGTATAGACCATCACGCGAGCTCCCACACGCAGTCCTCCCAAGGCTATGTGATCTTAACACCTCTCTGTGTGATTTCAAGCAACCAGGTTTATCCCGGTGCTGCTGAGACCTTGTTTGGCTGATCAGGGAGCAGTTGACCCAAGTACCTCTCTCCCTAGAGTCTTGTGGCCAGCACTGGCCCAGGATCTCAGACCCTGCTCTGGTCTCCGCGCTGTTGGAGTACTCTCCTTACTGTCTGGTTTTTCAATATCCACTGCAATTTTTTATCTCCTTTTTTCAATCATGCTGTGTTTCTGGTGTCTGGTGTCTGTTTACTGTGCTCCACTGTAAATGAGCCATGTTTTTCACTACTGTGAAGAGGGAAGAGGGATGTGCTTCCTCTTACCGTGACGCCATCTTCTCTGAAATCTCAGACAAGGGTTTGATCTCCAAAATATATAAGGAACTCACATGACTCCACTCCAGGAAGACAAAAAGCCCAATTAAAAATGGGCAAAATACTGGAAGAGACACTTCTCCAAGGAGCGTTACAGAAAATAATTTGGAAAATAATGACTCTGGCACGATTCAGGGTAACAGAGTGAGGCTTTATTACACTCGCGGACCCAGAGGAGGCAGTCCCCAAATTCTGGGCCCCAATCTTTGGCTGAGCAGGGCTTTTATTGCTCTCCAGATGCCCTATCCTACATGGCACTAATAATGGCTTGGGCCAATGGGGAGTCTCTGCCTAATCTGGGTATTGCAGCGAGCTGGGTACAGAAGCCAAAGCAGAAGTTATGACTACCTAACCAAAACCAGATGGTTTGGCGGTTTCTAAGTAATCTAAACAAAACTGTTTCCTAGTTCCCAGTTCCTCTTCTGGGTCACCTTGCCCTAGTTGACTTTTCTTCTACAGGAGGGCCCAGAGACATATGAAAAGATGTTCAGCATCACTAGCCATCAGAGACATGCAAATTAAAACCACAATGAGATATCACTGACACCAATCAGAATGGCCATCATAAACAAATCAACAAACAAGTGTTGTAGATGATGTGGAGAAAAGAGAACCCTAGTGCTCTGTTGGTGGAAATGCAGATTGCAGCAGCCACTGTGGAAAACAATATGGAATTTCCTCAGAAAACTCAAAATGGAACTGTCTTTTAACCTGGCAATTCCACTGCTCAGATTATACCTGAAGAGCCCTGAAACAGCAAACCAAAAGAACCTATGCACCCCAATGTTCATAGCAGCACAATTTATAATAGTCAAGTGCTAGAAGCAACCTAGTGCCCATCAGCAAATGAGTGGATAAAAAAACTATGGTAAATTTACTAATGGAATTCTACACAAAAGAGAGAAATAAGGAGCTCCTACCCTTTGCGACAGCATAGATGGAACTGGAGAGCATTATACTAAGTGAAATAATCCAGGCAGTGAGGGACAAATACCATATGATCTCACCTTTACCTGGAATATAATCAAGAAAAGAAAAAAGCAAACAAAATATAACCAGAGACATTGAAATTAAGAACAATCTAACAATAGCCAGAGTGGTGGTGGGGGGGACTGTGGGGAGAAGGGTTTTCAGGAACTACTATAAAGGACACATAGACAAAACCAAGGGGGAGGATGGAAGCAAGGGAGGGAGCTGGGTTTGGCTGGGTTGGGGTGTTGCTGTTGATAAAATGCAGATAACTCTAATTGAACAACAATAAAGTAATTCAAGAAAAGTAATTAAAAATAAAATAAAGAAATAAAAATCTAACATTTATTAGGAAAAAAGAAAATAAAATTTACAAGACTATTAAAAAAAGTCAACAAAGGGGCAAAATGTAGTGAGGCCAGGGAAGGGTCAGATGTGGAATAATAATAATATGAAAAATATGTAATTTGAATAAAAAGAATAAAAATTAAAAGGCCAAGAATAGTGAGTTATTTGGAGTGAAATAAAAGGAGAAATATATATGAGAAGAAGGTAAAGATGAAGAAAGAGAATAAAAGGAAACAAGCAGGTTCTGAGGAAGAAAAAGCTGAAATTCATCTCAGTTGTTAGTGTTCACCTTCTGACTTCTTTCTTTTTTTCACATTTTTTATTGTTGTTCAAATACAGTTGTCTCCATATTCCCCCACATCACTCCCTCCAACCGAGCCATTCCCTCTTCCTACCCTTGACCCTACCCTGTTTTGGTTTTGCCCATGTGTCCTTTATTCAGGTTCCTGAAATCCTTTCCCCATTCCCCCATTATCCCCTCCCACCTCCCCCCTGATTACTGTCATTTTGATCTCAACTATAAGTGGAACCTAACCAAAAAAAACAAACAAGCAAGCAAAATACAACTAGAGACACTGAAATTAAGAACAAACTGACTTCTTTCTTGATGCACCCCTTTGCTTGTTTTATTTTTTAAATATATTTTATTGATTATGCTATTACAGTTGTCCCATTTCTCCCCCATCATTCCCCTCCACACTGCACACCCCTCACACCCACATTACCCCCTTTAGTTCATGTCCATGTGTCATAAGTTCTTTAGCTTCTACTTTTCCCACACTATTCTTGCCCTCCCACTGTCTATTTTCCACCCATCATCTACACTGCTTGCTCTCTGTACCTTTTCACCCTCTCTCTTCCTCCCACTCCCCTGTTGCTAACCCTCCATGTGATCTCCATTTCTGTGTTCCTGCTCCTGGTCTAGCTGTTTGCTCAGTTTGCTTTTTTTTTTTTTTTTAGATGTGGTTGTTAATATCTGTGAGTTTGCTGTCTTTTTACTATCATACTTTTTATCTTCTTTTTCTTAGATAAGTCCCTTTAACATTTGGTATACTAAGGGCTTGGTGATGTAGAACTCCTTTAACTTGACCTTATCTGAGAAGCACCTTACCTGTCCTTCCATTCTAAATGACAGCTTTGCTGGATAGAGCAACCTTGGATGTAAGTTCTTGCCTTTCACGAGCTGCAATACTTCTTTCAAGCCCCTTCTTGCCTGGAAGGTCTCTTTTGAGAAATCAGCTGACAGTCTGATGGGAACTCCTTTGTAGGTGACTGTCCCCTTATCCCTTACTGCTTCTAGAATTCTCTCCTTCATTTTAATCTTGGCTAATGTAATGATGATGTGCCTTGGTGTGTTCCTCCTTGGGTCCAACTTCTTTGGGACTCTCTGACTTTCCTGGACTTCCTGGAAGTGTATTTCCTTTGAAAGATTGGGGAAGTTTTCCTCCATTATTTGTTCAAATAACTTTTCCATTTGTTGCTCTTCCTCTTCCCCTTCTGTTACCCGTATAATTCAGATGTTGGGACAATTAAAGATGTCCTGGAGGTTCCTAAATATCCCCTCATTTTTTTTTTTTTTGAATTCTTGTTTCTTCCTTGTTTTCTGTTTGGTTGTTTCTTTCTTCCTTCTGGTCCACTCCATTGATTTGAGTCCCAGTTTTCCTCCTATCTCTATTGGTTCCCTGTGCGTTTTCCTTCATTTCACTTAACATAGCCTTCATTTGTTCACTAATTTGCCACCAAAATCAACCAGTTCTGTGAACATCCTGATAACCTGTGCTTTGAACTGTGCATCTGATAGGTTGGCTATCTCTTGGTTACTTAGATGAATTGGCTCTGGGACTTTGATCTGTGCTCCCATTTGAGCCATTTTTGGTTTGTTTTCTTTTCCCCTTTTTTTTTTTTTTTTGGTCTGGTCGCACCAGTTACATAGTGAGGGGCAGAGCCTTAGGTGTTCTCCAGGGTGGGGCAGCCCAGTGGCTGGGTTGTGATGCTATATGTGGGGGTGTGGTCCAGGAGGGAACAATGGCACTTGCTCCACTCTCTCCCATACTTCAGTCCTCTCTGCCACTTCCCATAAGCAAATTGGGCCCTTCTGTTGCTGATTTCCATGTGGGTGGGCTTGCGTATGTTCTAGTTCCCTGTGGGTCTCTCCAATGTACTCTCCTCTGAGGCTGGGAGTCTCTCCCAGCACCTCAACCCCCACAAGTGTTTTCAATTGGTGTTTTTAGGTTTTATTTCCTGGCGCTGGGGCCCTGGATTGTGCAGTCTGTCTCGCTCCCTGTTTTGGCCTGGTTTATCTGCATGTGAATGTGTGACCACGGTCAGCCACCTTGTGCTCCTTGCTTGGTCTGCTTGTTGCCTCCCCACGCCTGGTAACCGCTGCCTGTGTGCTTGGGGTGTGCCAACTGCTGCCTGCACATCCAGGACCACTAGCCACTGCTTTTTCCTTCTGTGATCCCTCTCCCATGGCCACTGACTCTGCCACTCTTACCGGTCTGGGTGAATTGTTGCCGGACTTCCATACAATTCAATTTTCTATCTGTTCTGCTTTTTTTTTTGGTTCTAAATTTTTGTTGTCCTTAATTTTGGTTGTGAGAGGAGGCACAGTGTGTCCACCTATGCCTCCATCTTGGCCAGAAGTCCTCTTTTTTTTTATTAGCTCAATGTCCCAGGGTGAGTTGTCCAACTTCTAGCAACACCACCTGTATCTCCTTCCTCTGCCTCTAAATGGGGCTTCTGTTGTGATTGAGTGGGTGAGGTTCCTGTGTTTCCCCTGGGAGGCACTGTTCAGTCTTCCAGAATAATTGTGGGCACATTACCCCTACCCCTACACCTCCTGTGTTAGTCTGTCTCATTTTACTACCAATAATGTATAGTTTCTGACTAAATAGAAGTCTGTTTCATGTGGGGTGGGAGGCAATCTGTGTAAGAGTGTCAGATCTCTCCTGTTTCGTGTAGACTATAGCTCTGTGTGCTAGCCAAGCCTGAGCAATGCCCTGAATCCCCCTTGTTGCACCCTTTCTTAACTTCCTGTTTCATGGCTTTAATGACATTGGGCCCTAGGACCCAGTGTACTTTGTCTCCCTGTGGGGAGTTAAAAATAGGCCATTTTAGCTGTTAATCTTGTCTTACTCTTGCAGAAATGTCCCCTGCAGGTTGTTAAGCCTGCCCAGCTGGTTTCACAGATCTTCCCCTTTCCACTAGCAGTGGAGGGCTGAGCTCTACCTTCCCTTCCTGGAGGTTCCACCAAGGAAAGAGTCCCAGTCTGACCTCAATTAATCTCAGGTGCGCAGATCCCAGCCCAGTGCCCTCACAGCACACTGTAGCCTGCACTCTCCCCTCTACCTGCTACAGAGGGCTGAGGCCAAGAAGCTATCTCACTTTGCATCCCTTTGATCAAACTGCCCAGGTGCACTGAGTGGGAGTAAATTGTGCCCTTAATCTTCCCTTGTTGTCTGTGTGCACTGGGTCCCTGTATGCCTCAGCTCTGCTTTTGAAAAAAGTCTGAGTGCTCCCACTGCAGCATAAAGCCACTGTCTGGCATTCCACCCACTCCAATCTCTAACAAATTGAGTCCATCTCAGTAACACCAGTTGTAGCCCTCCTCTTCCCCCAGTTCCAGGTGCAGCCAGAATCCCCCTCACTCTCTGGCACTGTCCCAGTTGGCATCAGCCACTGCAGCTAGGGTGTGATGCCATCTGTGTGTGTGCAACCTATTTCTCTCTGATGATTCTGCATATTCAAGTTGCTCCCAGAAGCCAGGTCTGTGGATTCTCCACCCTGGGAGGGGAGGGAGCTGTTAGGTTGCTGTCTCTGACAAGGCTCTCCTTGGATATTTTCCCTGTGGCAGCAACAATTTCTGGCACCACACCCAGGGACTTTCCCCATCTACCTATAAAATCTCCTTACTGCCCATTTTTAAGCATCCCTTGTACTCTTTGGCTTCCAAAGATCACATCAGCTAAGATTCTGTTGACTGTTCACTTTGTTTTTCAGAAGATGAACTAAGTATCTGAGTTGGATGTATGAGCAAGTAGGCTAAATAGCATGTTACTAAATGTTGAATGAGTTAACAATGAGATAAAAAGCAAAAAACCTCTACATTTTACAGTGTGATAATTTGAAAAACTAAAATTTTAGAATTAAAAAAAATGGAACACACATACACAGACACACTATACCCTTATGTGCCTAACAGAATGGCTAAAGTTAAAATGTGACTTTTCTCAAGTGTTGTCAAAGATGTGGAGGAACTGGAACTTGAATATACTTTGGGGCCAGAGGGATTCAGAATGGTACAGCTACATTGGAAAAGTGTGGGGTGATTTGTCTTACTCCATTCAGGCTGCTCTAAAGAAAATAATGCAGACCAGAAAGCTGATAACAGAAATGTATTTCTTACAGTTCAGAAGTCTGGAAGGTCCATGATAAAGGAGCCAGCATGGTCATGGTTTGGTGAGGGGCCTCTTCTTGGTTGCTCCCTGGTGCCTTCCCACTGTGTTCTCATGCAGTGGAGGGGTGAGCTAGCTCTCTGAAGACTCTTTTACAAGGGCATCTATGCCATTCATGAAGGCCTCACTATCATGACTTAAGTACCTCCCAAAAGCTTCCCCTCCTAATACCATCACATTGGCATTAGGATTTTAAAATATCAATTCATGGGGGAAACAAGCATTTGGATCATAGTAGGCAGTTTCTTAAACTACCACAAATACAGTTATTACATGATTCAGACATTCTAGTGCTAGGGATTTACCCCAAACAAAGGAACATCTATGTACAAACAGACTAGTATGTGAATGTTCAAAGGAGCTTTGTTTATAATACCCAAATAATGGAAACATCCCTAATGTCCAATGCGCAATTAGATAAACAAACTGTGGCATGGAATGCTTATAGCAATGAAAAGAATGAACTATTGATACATGCTGCAATATTAACAGATCTCAATATGCTGAGGGTAAGAAGTCAGAAAAAAATGACTATATACTCTTTGATTAAATTTATGTGAAATTTGGACTTCTGGCCAAGATGGAGGCATAGCTGGACACACTGTGCCTCCTCTCACAACCAAGATTAAGGACAAGAAAAATATAGAACCAAAAAAAAAAAAGAAAGAAAACCCAACTAGGACAGAGAGACAATTGAATTGTGTGGGAGTCTGACAACAACGATTCACCCAGTCCGGTAAGAAGGGCCAGCTGAGTCCATGGCCGGTGGAGTTGGATCACAGTGGGATAAGTCAGTGGAGGTCCCAGGCACACAGTCACTCCTGCTGCAGAGGCGGCAGCGTTGCTGAATGCAGGGAGGCCAGGCGGGGTGCACAAGATGGCGGACTGTGGACACACATTTGTGCACAGATAAACCAGGCAAAAATGGACAGCAAGACAGACTGCACGATGCAGGGCCCCAGTGCCAGGAAGTGAAGCCTAAAAGCATCCATTGAAAATACTTGTAGGGGCTGAGGTGCGGGGAGGGAGTTCCAGGCTCACAGGAGAGTTTGTTTGGGAGACCCACAGGGTCCTAGAGCCTGTGCAGGCCCACCCGCACAGAAATCAGCATCAGAAGGGCCCAATTTGATAGGGGAAAGAGGCTGAGGGGACTGGAATCTACAAGGCAGTGTGGAGCAAGTGCCATTGTTCCCTTTCAGACCCCACCCCCACATCCAGCATCACAACCCAGTGACTGGGCTGCCCCGCCCTGGTGAACGCCTAAGGCTCCGCCCCTCATACGTAACAACTGTGACCAGACAAAAACAAAAAAACCCAAAACCAAGGATGGATCAAAAGGGAGAACAGACCGGGGCCCTGGAGCTAAGTCATCTGAGTGACCAGGAGGTGGTCAACCTATCAGATGCAGAGCTCATAGCACTAGTAGCCAACCCATCAGAAGCACAGTTCAAAGCTCTGGTGATTAGGAAGCTCACATAATTGGTTCATTTTGGTGGCAAATTAGAGGAACAAATGGAGGCTGCAATAAGTGAAATGAAGAAAAACGCACAGGGAATCAATAATGATGCTGTAGAAGAAAAGTCAACTAGGACAAGGTGACCCAGAAGAAGAACCGGGAACTGTGAAAGAGTTTTGTTTAGGTTACTTAGAAACTGCAAAACTGTCGAGTTTCAGTTAGGTAGTCATAATTTCTGCTTTGGCTTCTGTACACCCAACTTCCGATAAGGACACCTCAAGGCTAGAGTTATTTTTGCATCAGCTTCTACACCTCCTGCTTTTGCCATTTAGGATAGGGTGTATGGAGAGCAATAAAAGCCCTACTCAGCCAAGGCTCGGGGCTCAGAATTTGGAGACTGCCTCCTCTGTGTCCGTGTGTGTAATAAAGCCTTACTCCATTACCCCAAATCGCACCAGAGTCATTATTTTCTGAATTATTTTCCATAACAATGTGAGGAAAACTGGGACTCAAATCAATGGGGTGGACCAGAGGGAAGAAAGAAACAACCAAACAGAAAACAAGGAAGAAACGAGAATTCAAGAAAACGAGGAGAGGCTTAGGAACCTCCAGGATATCTTTAAATGTCCCAACATCCAAATTATAGGGGTACCAGAAGGGCAAGAGGAAGAGCAACAAGTGGAAAAGTTATCTGAACAAATAATAAAGGAGAACTTCCCCAATCTGGCAAAGGAAATACACTTCCAGGAAGTCCAGGAAGCTCAGAGAGTCCCAGAGAAGTTGGACCCAAGGAGGATCACACCAAGGCACATCATCATTACATTAGCCAAGATTAAAATGAAGGAGAGAATTCTAGAAGCAGCAAGGGATAAAAGCAGTCACCTATAAAGGAGTTCCCATCAGAATGTCAGTTGATTTCTCAAAAGAGACCTTACAGGCAAGAAGGGGCTGGAGAGAAGTATTCCAAGTAATGAAAGTCAAGGACCTATATCCAAGATTGCTCTATCCAGCAAAGCTGTCATTTGGAATGGAAGGGAAGGTAAAGTGCTTCTCAGATAAGGTCAAGTTAAAGGAGTTCATTATCACCAAGCCCTTAGTATACCAAATGTTAAAGGGACTTACCTAAGAAAAAGAAGATAAAAAATATGGCAGTAAAAAGACAGCAAGCTCACAGATATTAACAAACACATCTAAAAAAAAAAAGCAAACTGAGCAAACAGCTAGACCAGGAGCAGGAACATAGAAATGGAGATCACATGGAGGGTTAGCAACAGGGGAGTAGGAGGAGGAAAGAGGGAGAAAAGGTACAGAGAATAAGTAGGATTGATGGTGGGTAGGAAATAGACAGGGGGAGGGTAAGAATAGTGTTGGAAAAGTAGAAGCTAAAGAACTTATGAAACATGGACATGAACTAAAGGGGGAAATGTGGGTGGGAGGTGGTGTGCAGGCTGGAGGGGAATGATGGGGGAGAAATGGGACAACTGTAATAGCATAATCAATAAAATATAGTTTAAAAAAAGAAAAAATATGTGAAATTCTAGAAAGTGCTAGCAATGTAGATTGACAGAAAGAAGATTAATGGTTGCCCGGGGGACTGGAGAGGGTTAGAATAGGCAGGAGACAGAGATTGCAAAAGAGTAGGAGCAGGCAATTGATCATATTAAACATCACATTGGTGTTTATCCCTTGAATCTTTCTTAATATAAACCCTCCATCCACAAGCTTCAATATTTGTTTTTGCCTACTGCCCAATAGGAGACATCTCCACCTAGCTAAGTCCTGTCTCCATAGTAATAAAGGCTTTGTCCAAACTCCTCTCTCTTTGCTTCTCCCTGCAAATGACCCCATAAAGCAGTAGGTGTTGTGCTATGTTCTTCATTCTCTGAGTAACTGCGAGTAATACACACTTCTTTCAAAGGCAGTTGGCTTGCTTTCTGTCATTTAACCATACCTGATTAAAACAAATCCTGTGTACATTTTGAAACAGGAGACTGGCACGTACAAACCCTGTAGGCTGAGCTGGCAGCCTGGAGACCAGAGAAGAGCTGTTGCTGCAGAATCCTTCTTGATCAAGGGGAGGTTTGTTCAAGCCTTTATCTGAATGGATTATGCCCCCATGCATTAAGGGGTACAACGCCGTTCACCCAAAGTCCACAAATGTAAATGTAAAAGCTCACCAAAAATACTCTCACAGAAACATCAAGGACAAACTTGGACCACACAGGTGAGAACAGTGGTCCAGCCACTTTGGCACATATGATTAACCATCACAAGGTCACCCCTTATCACCTTGGTACCTATGTGCATCTCCTTAAACTGTACTTAATACCCAAATAAAAACAATGACAAAAATATACTTCCACCTATGAGGATACAACTGTCCTGTGCACAAATGAACACACTCTACCCTTTTCACAAGAGGATGCAAAGTCCTTGGATGATGTTTACACTCTCCTTGATACCCTCTAGCACAGCAATTTTCAACTGGTGTGATGCCAGAATTTTTAAGACACACAATACCTGACTACTTAGTCAAGGACACTTATATCTTTTCCCTTAGACTGATAAATTAAAAAGTGGCAACAGCCAACACAATAGCCATCTGGTGTGAAGGAATCAAAATTACACCTAGTTTTTTTTTTTTCAAATTGACGAAAAAAAATTTTTGGTGTGCCACAGAATTTTAGTAATGAGTTTACATGTTCCTCGAAATGAAGAAGTTTGAAAATCACTGCCCTAACTTACTTGCTATGATGCAAATTTGACACTGCTTAAATAATATGATGACTGGTCAATGTATCTTATGTTACAAGATAGGGGGATAGCAAGGGAGAAAAAATTTATGGGTAGACAGACAGGTACTTACTAAGAAACATGTTCATAATAAAACAAGGAAGAAATACTTGTAACAATTAGAGTGTACCTTTTTGAAGCTGATCACATGGTCATGATGAGTATTATAACTACCTTCAGCTACCCATTCCATATTCCCTTTGCCCTCAGCAACCACCTCAGCTAGACATGGTTCTTTTTCTGGTAAGATGCTCGTTCCTTCATTCCTGAGGGGTCTAGACCATTAGTAATCCTGCCTAATTTGATTGTTATAGTTTTCCATTTGAGTTTAATTGCAGGGCATGTTATTACTAAGAGATGCACTAAGGGATCTCCTGCATTCTGGACATACTCTACCATACCTCTCTTGTGGACAGGCAGTCTTACTTCCCCTTTGTGGTCAGTATGAATAACCTCAGTTAGCATAGTAACTCTCTTCTTTGCCTGTCAATTCAGAGACATCAGAAAATGGAAGTGGCCAGGTGGCAGTTTGGATTTTCAATTCCGTGGAAGCATTGTTGTGTCTCTCAGTGTAATCATCCCTCCCTTTGGAACTGAGATGTTATCTAGCCTAGCAGAGCATCAGGTAGTATGGATAGGAAGCCCACTTCATGCTAGAGGGTCATTGGGTTGTGACAGTGAGGGGTCCATACCCATTCCCATCCCTTGAGTCCTGGGCCCATGAACGCAAGCTACAGTAGAAACAGTACCACACAGTTCTGTCCAGAAAGTATCCATCCAGTCATTTACTATGAAAAATAGAGACATTATTGAAGAAGTACAAGATATAAGAAACATTGTACATAGGACAATGGTTCTTCAGTCTCCTTCAAATTAGGCACCTTCGCTCCTCACACAGTTCTCCCAATCTCCATCAGCTGCGCCATCATATTTTCCTGAGTCTCATTGATGGTCTAATCTATTCCCTTTCAAAGGTGATATTAGTTTTGGGAAAAAAACAGAAATCTGGACTGTAGGGGAGCTGAGTCACCTGGGTGATTTGATGTTTCACACAAAAAAATACAAACCAAAAACTCTACATGATACATGATTCCTGAGTGGGTGTGTTGTCGTGATGAAGCTGCCAATCACCAGTTGCCCATAGCTGTGGCTGTTTTTGTTGTATTGCATTTCTCAACTGATGGAGAACATAGAGGTAGTACCCCTTATTATTTTTGGCCTGGAGGTGCATACTTGTGATGGACAACAACTTCCCAATCAGTAAAACATGTTAACATGGTCTTGATCTTGCTGTGACTTTTTGCTGTTCCTTCTTCGGGTGTGGAGAGCCATATGACTTCCATTGGGATGACCAGCCTTCATTTCTGGATGATAGCCATAGACCCATGGTTCATCTCTAGTTACGACCTTGAGGAAATCTGGTTCATTAATAGCGTTTGAATCAAGTCATTAGCAACTGCAGTATGATGTTCTTTCTGCTCTGGTAGCAGAAGGCAAGGAATGGATTTTACCACAACACATTTTATGCCAAGATCCTATGTCAAAATGTTGGATACAGTAGTTTTTGTAATCTCTACATAAGCTTCTAGTTTTTGCACTGTCAGTTGCTGATCTTTGTTGATTGCAGCCTTTACACGTTCATCATTCTCAGGTGTTCTGCTTATTGCAGGCCTTCCAGAATGTGGATCACTTTCAACAGATTCTCAAACACCTTTGAAGCATTTGTGCCATAATTTTCTTTGTGCTACACTCATTGCATCATCCTTGAAAGCCTTCTGAATCATCCAAATAGTTTCCATGGAGGAATGTTCAAAGTTAACATGAAATTTGATGCAGAGTCATTGCTTTATTTGCTTAGTCATTTTGAATGTGATGGCCACACAGTACATATGCTCACTCAAGGGCATCTACTGCCCCACTGACTAGTACAGTGAAGTCATTGTTCATGCTTGTGCATTCCAGTCCACTCTCCCTGGCTGTCAGGTTACATCGATGTTATGCAAACAGTTCTTGTTATATTAACCATGGATGGTCTTTTTCCAGACAGACAGGATATATCGGATGATGAATCAGAGTATACGCAGCCACCTAGAGGACCTTGCCTGAGTCCCGCAAGGTATTGCCATGTAGCTGCTGCTGTATCTGAGCTTTCAGATGGCCTTTCATAAAGGGACTTGGCCTCCTCTACATTCCAGAAGTTTGAGGGCTATAAAGTGTCTTAAGTCTGGTAATTGATTCAGGGGCTGTGACTACCTGTTATTTTTTTCCAAGTTAGATTTTTTTTTCCCTTGAGCTAGAATTTTTTTTTCTGGTAATACAGATGAAGTAAGAATTTAGTAGGCTTCCTATATATGTCTTTCAAGTAACAAAATCACAATTAACTAGGCAACTCCAGAGGTCTCTTGGAGTCAGACTATTCTGACCTTGCTTTGACTCTGCTGGGCATTGTGGGAACAATGCCTGTCTTACCTCTGGAGGTTGAATGATGCCACTTGGCTCCTGCCACCTGGAGATACAACTTTCTGCCATTGCCTTTACATTCCCCAATTCAATGGCAGTGGTTTTGACTGTAAGTTATGGTCTACAGAGAAGAGTGATCATGTAGCTCTTCAAGGATGCTGGGGATCCCCTCAAATTTATTTCTCACAACTGTGGTGAAGGACATGCCCTGTGAACCCTCCCAGGATGGGTGAGCAGGTCTTAAGTACCAAATGCATTCTAAAACTCAATCTCCCCACCCTTTGAATCCTTTCTTCTACAGTAAAGCAAGGGCAGATCTGGCATTTACATTTACATGCTTCTGGCTAAATTTGGGCCATATGTTAGCTGACCAACCAGACAAATTCATAGAACCCCTTCTAACACTTTAAGATACAAACAATAAATAAAGAATCTCTGCTTAGTGGGCCCATGTCAGTTAATGCACCCTGTTCCAAATTTGTGTTCCTTCCAATGATATCCAGACTCTTAACATCTAATCCCATCCATGTCTCCCTGTCTTTGTCTTTATAAATTAGAAAAATCTAGTAGGTTTTTTGGAGTACAGCGCACCTCCTTGTGGGTTACACTTTTTACCTCACTTTAAGGGCTCTTCTGTGACTACAGTCTTGTTACAGGTCTGCAAAGCAGAGAGGGGCGGTAGGTCCTGAGCAACAACAGCAGTGTCTTTCAAGGTCATTTCCTTGGGGGAAGCCATTACACTTCCCTCAGGCAATTCAGGGCTAATCTCCTTAGACTGAGGTGGAAAGGCTACATCTATAGTGTTTTGAGAGGCTTCTTCCAGTAGTGAATATGATTCATGAGTGTTTAGGATCTCAGTGTTCCCAGCTTCATCAAGGTCTTCCCACATGTTCACATTCCAAAATGCAGGATCCCATTCCTCCACAATTAATGCCTTCACTTTCATGGTAGATACACCGTGAGTCCGGGAATTCAATTGGTATTGTGCTTCAGCTACTTACTGAATGGGATTCTAGGTTTTGTTTCCAGCAGGCTTGGCCTCAAGGCTGCAGAAAGAAGAGTTTCTTTCAAGGCAGACATAGAAAATTTCAGGTCATTTAAGCAGTATTTGAGCAGGGTATTGACATCTCTGAGCTCATGCCTTTCTTTTCTCATGTGGTTCAGTGCCATTAGGAGCAAACAGACATTCTCATTATATTCTTTAGTTTGACAAAAATGTTTCAGGGGACTTCTGGCCAAGATGGAGGCATAGGTGGACACACTGTGCCTCCTCTCACAACTAAAATTAAGGACAACAAAGATTTAGAAACAAGAAAACAACCAGAACTCATAGAAAATTGAACTGTATGGACGTTCAACAACCATTCATTCAAACCATTAATCCAGGTGAAGGGGAAGTGGCAGAAGGGACTGGAATTTGAGAGAGAGCAGAGAAAGCACCATTGTTTCCTCTCAGACCCTGCCCCCACATACTGCATCACTACCCAGCGACTGGGCTGCCCCGCCCTGGGGAACACCTAAGGCTCCACCCCTCACTACATAACAGCCATGACTAGACCAAAAAGAAAAAAAACAGAAACAAAAATGGCTCAAACCGGAGAACAAATCAAAGCCCCAGGGCCAATTCATCTAAGCGACGAAGAGATAGCCAACCTATCAGATACACAGTTCAAAGCCCTGGTGATCAGGATGCTTACAGAATTGGTTGATTTTGCTCACAAATTAAATGAAAAAATGAAGGCTACAATAAGTGAAATGAAGAAAAACGCACAGGGAACCAATAGAGATGGGAGGAAAACTGGGACCCAAATCAATGGAGTGGACCAGAAGGAAGAAAGAAACAACCAAACAGAAAACAAGGAAGAAACAAGAATTCAAAAAATGAGGAGAGGCTTAGGAACCTCCATGATATCTTTAAACGTCCCAACATCTGAATTATAGGGGTACTGGAAGGGGAGCAGGAAGAGCAACAAGTGGAAAATTTACTTGAACAAATAATAAAGGAGAACTTCCCCAATCTGGCAAAGGAAATAGACCACCAGGTAGTACAGGAAGCTCAGAGAATCCCAAAGAAGTTGGACCCAAGGAGGAACACACCAAGGCACATCGTAATTACATTATCTGAGATTAAAATGGAGAGAATTCTAGAAGCAGCAAGAGATAAGGGGACAGTCACCTACAAAGGAGTTCCCATCAGACTGTCAGCTGATTTCTCAAAAGAGACTTTACAGGCAAGAAGGGGCTGGAAAGAGGTATTCCAAGTCATGAAAGTTAAGGACCTACATCCAGGATTGCTCTATCCAGCAAAACTTTCTTTTAGAATGGAAGGGAAGATAAAGCGCTTCTCAGATAAGGTCAAGTTAAAGGAGTTCATCATCACTAAGCCCTTATTATATGAAATGTTAAAGGGACTTATCTAAGAAAAAGAAGATAAAAAATATGAACAGTAAAGCAACAGCAAACTCACAGGTATTAACAACCACACCTAAAACAAAAGCAAACTAAGCAAACAGCTAGAACAGGAGCAGAAACACAGAAATGGAGATCATATGGAGTGTTAGCAATAGGGGAGTGGGAGGAGGGGGGGAAGGTACAGAGAATAAGTAGCACAAATGGTAGGTAGAAAATAGACAGGGGGAGGGCAAGAATAGCGTGGGAAATGTAGAAGCTAAAGAACTTGTGGCACATGAACATGAACTAAAGGGGGGAATGTGGGTGGGAGGGGGGTGCGGGGTGGAGGGGAATGATGAGAAAAAATGGGACAACTGTAATAGCATAATCAATAACATATATTAAAATGTTTTAGGGTATCATATACATGGTCACTCAGTTCCTTGCCACTTACCAGTGTTTGATTAAAAGTATCCATTGGTGAGATTTTGTGGGTCTCTACTGCCACATCACATCATGGACTATCAAGGGGCTCTTGACTGCTGATGATGCAGTCATTAGTGCCTTTAAATATAATCACATTCAAGAGCCAAATAGAGAACCCCACAACCAATTCAAAAAGCTCATTATTAAGATTATATTCCTTAGAAACATCCCTGGCACCAAAGTTTGCATGAGACAGCGTTCTCCAGAGAAACAAGCAATAAGATGCATGAATGTGTGTGTGTGTGTGTAGGAGTGCAGATATGTAGAGGGAGAGGGACAGAGAAATAAAGAGATAGAGAGATTTATTTCAGAGAATTAGTTTCTACAATTATGGATACTGGCAAGTCCAAAATCTTCTGGATGTGCTCACAGACTAGCTACTGAAGGGAGAGCTGAGGCTGAAATTAATGTCCAAAGGCCATCAAGCTGGAGACACAGAGGATTCAATGTTGCAGATCAAGTCCAAGGGTCATCTGCTGAAGAATTCCCTTTTGTTTGGTGGAAGTCAATTTTTGACTCTGTTCTGACATTCACTTGATTGGATAAGGCTCAACCTCATTATATACGGCAATTCACATAAAGTCCATGGATTTGAAAGTTATTCTCATCCAAAGGCACCCATACAGAATTATCCATAGTGTTTGACCACATAACTGGGTACCGTGGCCAATAAAGTTGACACATAAAATGTAGCATCCCAGTTTCTTTCTTTCAGTATTTAAAAAAAATATATATATATATATATATAATTGATTATGTTATTACAGTTGTCCCATTATCCCCCATTTATTCCCCTCCAAGCTGCATGTCACCTCCCGCCCACATTGATGAGGTTAGTTTTATGACCTATCATGTGGTCTATCTTTGAGAATGTTCCATGTACATTTGAATAGAAAGTGTATTTAGTTTCTTTGGGATGAAGGGCTCTATATATATCAGTTAAGCCCATTTCATCTAGGGTGTTGTTCAATGCCACAATGTCTTTGTTGATATTTTGTTTAGAAGATCTGTCCAATTTTGACAGTGGGGGTGTTAAAATCCCCTACTATAATTGCATTGCTGTCAATATCTTTCTTGAAGTCCTCTAAGATTTTCTTTATGTATTTAGGTGGTCCTATGTTGGGTGCATATATATTTACAATGTTTATGTCTTCTTGGTGGAGTCTTCCCTTGAGTATTATGAAGTAACTTTCTCTGTGACTCTTTATGGCTCTTCTTCTGAAGTCTGTTTTGTCTGATATGAGTGTTGCTTTCCTGACTTTTTTTGTTCATTTCCATTTGCTCTGAAAATTTGTTTCCAGCCCTTCACTTTGAGTCTGTGTAGGTCTTTTGTCCTGAGGTGGGTCTCTTGTAGGCAGCATATGTGTGCATCATGCTTTCTTATCCATTCAGCTATTCTATGCCTTTTGATTGGAACATTTAATCCATTTATGTTTAAAGTTATTATTGATAGGTACTTATTCATTGCCATTTTTGTACCTGTGTTCCTCTCTCTCTCTTTCTCCTTTCCTCCCTTTCCTTAAAGCAGGCCCTTTAGTATCTCTTGCAGAGCTGGCTTGGTAGAGGTGTATTCTTTTAGACTTCTTTTGTCTGGGAAGCTCTTTATTTGGCCTTC